>JANHFM010000247.1:0-21365 GCA_032468115.1 Grayia smithii | reverse complement strand
ATAAATATGTAAGAGTTCTTACAATAAAGCAAGCAATTCTACACCATCAGTGAGTCTGCTCACTCATTGCTTCAGTTATTTCCAACAACTTGAATGTGAGCTTCATTTCTCATAGGGGGAACTGGGCAAAGGATGGGGAGAAAAGAAGGCACAGGGAAATTCACAAAAAGGGGAACTAGGTGTTCCGTGAAAATTGTGAACTTCTGGTTCTTGTCAAATGGGATTGCAAGGGAGGGATTTGCACTTTGGGCCGAGGGAATAAAATGTTGCTAGAAAATATTCTTGGGTAGCCACCCACAAAAAAGTGTCTTACAATAAACTGCTTGCTGCTTCACTTAATGACTCTCTTAAATTTCTGACTGGTTAATGTGTTTCTCACACTTGACCACTTAACTGAGCATTGTGGGGGTAAATCCAAACTGAGTTTGGGATATGGAACTGAAGGCCAAGCAAACGGGGCATTGGTCAAAATACTTATCGCTATAGGATGTGGGCACAGATATTTTAGTATCTTCTTTATACTTTCATTCAGACAGCTGCATTTCCTGCTTATGTAATCAAGTACAGTATAAAAGCAGGTTAACATAAACTTAACACAGTATAATAGCATGTTAAAGGAATCATTCGGGGTCTTTCTCAGACTAATGGGAGAACCCATCTTTGTCCAGTTCTGAATAAACATGTGACTCAGAGAGAACTACTCCTGACTAACAAATTAGAATTTTATAAGCTTTACTGGTTTCTCATGTTTCATTCCATACTGTTTCAATAAAGTAAAAGAAGTTATAAACTTCCATTTATCAGCATTTATCAAAAGCTGTTGAAGAAATTAATGTATATAGGTACTATAAGCCAGTAGTTCCCAATCCCTGGCATGGCCCACTCCTGGGCTGTGGCCTATCGGAACCAGGCCATGCGAGGGGCAGATGAGCGTGTGTGCAGCCTTACTAGCACGAGCTGCAGGCACTGGCACTTGCAGCCCCACTTGCCCCACCCCACTTGTGTGAGCCCGCCGCTCACACAAAGCTGTGCATGCACGCCTGTCTATCACACAAAACCATCCTCTCCCCCACCACATACACTGGGCTGCCAACCCAGAAAGGTTGGGAACGGTGCTGTAAGTCATAGAGATTTTTTTTTCTTTTATGACCATTTAATTCCTTTATTCGAGATGGAGTGAGGGTGACTGAGTGGAGATGAGCATTTACTGGCAGGATGTTTTTCCTGACTCCTATGTAGAGTTCACAGCAGATATTTTCTCTTTGCACTCTAACAGAGAAACATTTGCCATTGCCTAGGATTGAACTCTCAATCTTCTAAGTGAGAGGCAAGTGTCTTCACTTCTAGGCCATCGCGCCACTCATAGTCATATAGCTCATATGAGCCAGAGTCTAATGGTCATTATATTTTGATATTAATCTAATACTTACGTTTTCTAAGAATGGGTTTTACTGAATGTTGTTGACTCTTCAGTGTTGTTAATGTCACATGACAATGTTTTCTGAAAAAAAGAAAATACAAGAATTATGGTTTCTAAAACTTGATGCATGCTTCCTCATATTTGGTCAGAGCTACATAGAAAAAAATTCCAATTTACTATATTAATTTTGATTAAGAATGAATACCTTATCTGAGCTTGAAACCTAGGCAGTCTAGGTTAAAAGACCACAAGGAATTCTATGGATGGATGGATGGATGTAAGCTAGGCTTGAAAGTCAAACCAGAATTTCAGAAAAAGACAACAGCAAACCATTTTTCTGCATGTGGTCACTAAAAGTGAAAGTCAATTTGAGGGACTGCTGTCGGATTTAGTGGTATGTGAAGCCCAGTCTGGCCCAGCAGCCAGGTCAGGCACATCACATCAGCAGTGGGAGCAAGATGATAAAGAAAGTCAGCCGGGATGGTGCGATGCAGAGCAAGCTGGGGCCAAAAAGACAAAGTTGGGAGGAGACAGGTGAGTGGAGAAGTTGAAATACACCTGCAATCAAAAGTGCAGGTGAGTTGTCAAGCACCCACATCTTGAACAAATGACCATTATGGTGGATGCTACAATGGCTGGAATGGATGGGACAGGTTGTAATTCCCTTTGTTCAGCACAGTTGAACAATCACTAAAAAAATGGTTATAAGGACTATCTATATAACTTTTGCTCTTTTACCCAGCTTTCTCATGTGTCCAATTCGAGAAATTTCCCCACCATTTGGGTTCACCCATTTGGGATGGTGTTTTTCTGATGCTGTAAAGTGAAGAAAGCTTAAGTAGAATTATAAACAGTTGCAGTCACAATGATTTTTCACTTGGTGACCATTTGATCCCTATTGTGGTTATAAAATGAGGACTAATGTGAGTGCGCACTCACATTTTTAGTTCACTAGGCGAACAGGTTGTTAAATCATGTGAAGCCCACCTCTAACAATGGTACTTGTCATTAACAAAAGACCTCTCTATTCATCATGTAAAACAGCATGAGGTTGCAATTCTAAGTTTGCTTATACTGGACTAAAATTTACTGAAGACCTTTTACTGCAGGTAGTACAAGACAAAAGGTTTTAGTATTCCTTTTTTTTGTTACTGCAGAAACTGTTAATTCTACTCAGATCTAAATGTACTACATTTATTAGCAGACTGATAATACAAATGCAGCTAAAGGTATTGGTACTCTCCACATTTTCCCCAAGAATTTCAATTTGCTGTGAAATAAGTTGAAATGGACATAAACTTTATTCCGTAGTCCACAGACCAGAATCTTTGCTTTTGATGTATGACTTTACACATTCATGTAAAGAATAATGTAAATGGCATGGACACAATAATTATTGATGACCCTTAGAAGTTAAGACATTGAATTTGAGTGATCGCTCAAGCAGAGTTAATATTACAGGTGTCTTCAGTTTCATAATCTATCACTCAGTCTATTTGAAGACAGAAGGTATTCACTCAGGTGCTTTGTGTTCATTGCATCACAATAAACATAGACAACAAAAAGAAAAGCAAAGAGTTGTATGAGAAGGAAAGAAAGGTAACAGCCAAACATAGCAATATTAAGGCTTCAGTACCACCTCCAAAGAGCTTCATGTTCCCGTAACCACAATTATTAACATTATCAAGAATCTCAAGGTTCATGGAATTGTAGCCAATAACTATGGATATGGCTACAAAGAGACCCTATCCCTAGTTTGAACAGAAGGATGATTTAAATTACAGAGAAAGGACCAAGAAACTTGGCTGACCGCCCCAAGATCAAAATTCAACAATATCAACTTACACCATCCTTGCTGATGCATCATCCAACTTAAAGAGGCCTTCATGATAGTAGACCAAGAATACTTCTGAAATACAGATCTAAAAATCCAGACTGGAGTTGGTAAAACACATGCTGCATACCATTTTCACTTGTTTTATTATTTACAAGAATATGTTATGTCATACATCAAAAGCAAAATGTCTATGGAATAAAGAATGATGGATACAATTTACTTCTGTCCATGTCAACTTATTTCTTTGGGAATGTGTGGAGATGGTACCAATATGTTTGGCAATCTCTATATTGAAGTGAAATACACTTACACCTTGCTGGATCAAAGTTATCAATAACCATCTTTATATGATGCGCATGCTAGGTCAATTAACATTTTATATTATGCTTTAAATGCCAGGCTAAAGACGTCCATGACTATAGTTATTAAAAAGGCAACTGAACCATGTTTATAGTCGTATAGGTAAGCTGGAGCTACTCCAAGATATTAGGGATTTGCTTTCCAATTGCATCTAGATTTCTTGGTTACCTTCTCCAGTTTCTGCTAAAAATGCTTGATGCACGTTGACACATCTTTGCGTCCATATTAGAGTGACAATCCCCTTGTATGTCAGTGTGGCTTGCAGCAGAATTTCCTAGTGAAAAGTGATTATCATCTCATATTTCTTAAGCAAGATGAAAATCTTAAGTCTGATTGCCTACTGCTCTGTGAGATTTGAATTTCTCGAGCTGAATCAACAGGAGACACAATGAACAATATAAGAGCCTTTATTGAAGCTTTTGCAAAAGCTGACCTTCTGTGCTAGTCTAAGTAGCTAACAGAACGGCAATGAGACAAAGGAATACAGTCCTTTAAATACATTTTCCAAGACCATGACCCCATACAGTTGTTATTGCTGTTATTAGTTGCGAAGTCGTGTCCGACCCATCGCAACCCCATGGACAACATTCCTCCAGGCCTTCCTGTCCTCCACCAACCTCTGGAGTACATTTAAGCCCATGCCTATTGCTTCAGTGACTCCATCCAGCCACCTCACTCTAGTTTTAATTCACTCTAAGTCATGAACTCTCGGTGATCTCTGATCTAAAGATAGAATTTGAAGTTGCAGCCTCTTAATGTACGCTTACCTTGGAGTAAGCTCTGTTGAACATACTGGGTTTGAATTGAGTAAGCATATGATGGCATGGACTGTTAAACTCCATATATTAACTTTCATCTGTTAAGATGAGAAAGTCAATTTTCTAATTCAATATTTGAAACTTAAATCCCTCTCTCAAAATTCATTTTCATCTCTACTAAACCTTAAGAGTCTGCTTTGTACAAATACATATTTTGAAGCTTCTGTACTTGACAATGAAGGATTTGGAGAAAAAAAATCAAGGTGGGGTCATTTCCCATCACCTAATACAGTGAGATGACCATCTTGGATAATCCTTTTTAAAAAGAGTTGGATGCTTTCGCTTATATCTTAATAGTAAAGCATTAATGTTGTAATTATGCTAATATAGATCAGAACCTCCATTTCTGTGCCATACGTGATTGATATTGGATTTTATGCTTCAAGCTTGAGAACACCTGCTTCAATCATTCAATGAGATCGGAGCAGTCCAAGATAATATATGGCCTATGAAGAAAGTGCTGCTTCTTTCAAATTTTCTACAGACTTCTCTTCCAACACTTGCTGGCTATCGTAATTGTCTGATTTTGCCTAATGGAAATGTTTATGGAATCTTGCACTTGAATATACTGAAAAGCTAAGCAATGTCATGCCAAGTTAGTATTTGGATAAGAGAATATCGGGAGTTTCCAGGTTTGGAAGCTAAAAAGTGCAAATGGGAATTCAATTCTGTGAGTCAAGCTCAATTGATGATGTTACATTTATGAGGAACAAAGCCCTTAAAACAAAACTAAAAGAATGTAAGAATTGATTACTCTGATTAAAATGATAGGATGAAAGACATAATTGATCCCTTTTCATCTCTCATGATCCATCATAGGCTGAGATTACTATGGCTTTACCCAGGAAACAGCAAAGTTGAGAATTGCAAGAAAACGAGGCAGAATGGTAACTTGTCCCCAGTGATCCCCAAACCTTATCCACACTTCATTCACACAATTGTGGTTATATACCTATATATGGATGGATGAGTGTTTGTGAACACATTCTGTAGATTTGGGGTGCAAGGTGAGACTTGGATACTAGACAAATTCAAATAGCACACTAAGCTATGCTTTAACTACAATTCAATGAATATACCACAATTGCCTGGGCTCCTACAAGATAGACCATGAGCTGTAGCCTAGCCACATCTTGCCACAATATGCCTATAAAAAAACCCTGCAACATGGTTTAGCATGCTTTGTGAATTAAGATTAAGCCTATGTCCTGTTGATTTTCTTCTGGAGTTGATTGTCATCTAGCCAATAAGAAACTGTATTTTATACACACCAATAAAAAGACAGTCGCCTTCCCTTGAATCTGATGAAATTATACTTGATTTCAGCCTGCAAAGGTGCATAAATTTGCAGCAACATTTAGTTTTGGATAATTGAGTCAAGGAAAATGATAGACTTGCTTTGGAGCACAAAATGTGTATGCCGTGGTCTTTCCCTTCTCCCAAGGATATCTCTTTTTGCTGTAAAATGCTGCATCTTCCCAACTGGTTTATAGACCAGCAAATGAGTTCTGATAAACTAGGCAGTAAAAGGATTGAATGTTGTTTTGTTTTAACCTGCAGGAAAAGCGAAGCTCTCTTCCTCTAATTAGCCGAATGTTAAACCCCTTCCTAAGAGCAGCTGCATTGTAGCTCAGGGTTTCCTGCTGATCCAGTTGACATAGCGTGAATCACTTTGACCTGCTACTGCTTTAGCCGTCTTTTGATCCAGGCTCTGTTTGCAATTTGACCCATTCAGATGACTTTCTTAGAATAGCCTAGCAAGACAACAGCCACATCAGCTCCATTTATCTAATGGAGTCTCCCTTCTCCCATCCCCATCCCAGATTTGAAGCTTTGCCAATCCTTTGTAGAGAAGAAAAGGGAATCTGTATCTGATGGACTTTGAACTACCATCTGGCAGTGTTTAATGTTTTGTGCTCTGTTCTGAGAGTGGTGTGCTGAATCATAACTTAAAGTTCAATAGCCATTCAGTCACAGGGCCCCAATTCAAAGTATTGTTTACAAAATGATGTCTCCCAAACAAAGCAGATTTGAGAGATGGTTCTCCCTGAGGCTGAGTCTTGCTGGCCTAGAGAGGCATTGTTCAAGTACCAGCCTCTTTGTCTTACATCTTTTGATTGCATACTGTTTAACTCTAAAATTACTGTCCCTGACAAGAAATTGTTGGTGTTAAGGCCAGTGTAAAATTTTGATCTTTTTTGTTTTGAATTTGAAGCAGATGGTCCCCATGAAATACTATGGTTATCAGAAGGAAGGGAGTAAACAAAACCATTCTTAGTAAATGGTCTATCACCGAGTTATGTTTCCTCAAGTGTGCATCCAGCCTAATACGTAAGTTCATGTCCCACTTGGGCAACAATAGCCCTATAACAACAGCACAACAACATTTTAATTTAATGGCACAATAACTTAACTTACTAAATATGGGAAGAGTTTTTCTTTTAAGAAAAATAACAGAGTTGGACGAGACCTTGGAGGGCTTCCAACACTCTGCTTAGGCAGGAAAGCCTATACCATTTCAGACAAGTTGTTGTCCAAACTCTTCTTAAAAACTTCCAGTGTTGAAGCATTCACAACTTCTGGAGGCAAGTTGTTCCACTGATTACTGGTAATTCTTCTAACTAAGGAAATTTCTTCTTGGTTTTAAGTTGCTTCTCTCCTTGATTAGTTTCCATCCATTGCTTTTTCTCCTACCTTTAGGTGCTTTGGAGAATAGTTTGTCTCCCTGTTCTTTGTGGCAACCCCTGAGATATTAGAACACTGCTATCATGTCACGCCTAGTTCTTCTTTTCATTAAACTAGACATACCCAATTCCAGTAACCATTCTTTATATGTTTTAACCTCCAGTGCCCTAATTATCTTTGTTGCTCTTCTCTGTACTCTTTCTGGAGGCTCAACATCATTTTTACATTGTGGTGACCAAAATTGGATGCAGTATTCCAAGTGTGGTCTTATCAAGGCATTATAAAGTGGTATTAACACAACATGTGATCTTGATTCTATCCCTCTGTTAACGCAGCCTAAAACTGTGCTTTTTTGGCATCTGCAGCACACTGCTGGGATATATTTAAGTGATTGTGTACTAGGACCCCAAGATCCCTCTCACAGTTGGTACTATTGAGCCAGAACCATCTATACTATACCTGTGCATTTGGTTTTTCTTGCCTAAATGTAGAACCTTACTTTTTTCACCATTGGATTTCATTTTGTTAGATGGCACCCAATGTTCAAATCTTTCAAGATCCTTCTGTATATGAGTAGCTTATGACCCTCATCCTGATCCTTCCTGATTGATGATGGCTCTTTTTCTGTGATATATTTCCTTTTTATAGAACTTTAGGTTTTGGAATTTTTATGCCGAACTGATGTTTGGAGACTAGCAGAGCAATGATACCATTAGGCTTAGTGGTGGCGATGAGATCTGGAAGCACTCAGAAGCATGAGTTTCAGGGCATTGACAAGTTTATTACATTACAGAGAGCCATGGTGTTCAGTAGTTATACTGCAGTATTGCAGACTAATTCTGCCAACTGCCAGAAGTTTGATTCTTACTGGCTCAGCGTTGCCTCAGCCTTCCATCCTTTCATGGTTGGTAAAATGAGGACCCAGATTGTTGGAGGCAAGCAATATGCTACCTCTATAAACTGCTTAGAGAGGGCTGTAAACTACTGTGAAGCAGTATATGAATCTAAGTGCTATTGCTATTTTCAAAATGCTGGTAAACTGTACAGGGCTGTTTGGTAGGCCTCATGTGGCCTATAGGCCTAACGTGCAGGTTTGTCCTAAATAAATCAGTCAATGAAAGAAAGAAAAAGTAATGCTCTTTATGTTAGCTTTGGATAAATTAATCCCATATAAATAATTGACTTTATTGATTTTTTTTTATCAATTGGGCGAACAAATGTAATGGTTTTAAACTACAGCACAATATAAATATGACATTGAATTTACAAGATAGCATTTTCTTATCTTCTAGTATATTTGGATTTAACTCACTTAGTTTATGTTGGAGATTAAATTGTTCTGTGAGAATGTGAGAATGTGAGAATTTGACCTGAATAATGATTAGCAAAGCTTTCCCTCCTCAACACCCCCCACCTTAGCTTTATAAAGAAAGAAACTGCATCTTCTTTCTTGGAAATATGCACATCTGAAGTTTTTTTGCAAGTGATTTGTTTCAAAATTAATTTCTGTTCTTTTTTTATTATTTCTGTTGCATGTATCACAGCTTAATAACTTCTGGGCAATGAATTTAAAGTGAAGGCAATTAACATTTCTTGCTTTAAAGGCAAGTTTTGCTTCTCAAGATGACTTGCCGTATATTTTATTTGATTTATATGCAGATTGCCAGCCTACCCCAAATATGTTTGTTGCATAATTTTCTGAAATGATTCATATTGGAACCTGGATTTTTTTAAAAGTGTTTTAAAGTATAGACCAAGAAGGTTTTTCAACTGTCTTTGCTATAAGTAAATCCCTGAAATGCACAAGAATTAGGTCACTCAACAGCCAGGTAAATCATTTTAGCTGCTCTGCTGTTTGCAATATTTCAGGCTTCTTGATCCTTCTCAGGTTTTGTGGTTCTGTTCTCATCTATCACAAATTCCATAAGATTTAGGATATTTCATATTTAATTACCCGAGGAAGTTTTGTTATGTTTGCAGGTTCATCATGAGACAAGGATAAATAAGGCCAGGCTAAGACATTTAAGTACAGGGTTATAAACACACACACACCAGTGGTGAGTTGCTCCCGGTTTGGTCCGGTTCGCGCGATCCAGTAGCGGTGACATTGTGATGTCACCGAACCGTTTGTCTGCGTCCCGGACCCAGGCCTACCCAAGCGGCCAAACTTACCTTTTTTTGTAAAAACTGTGAAAATAGCATTCTGCGCATGCGCAGAGCATTTTTTGCAATTTTTTTCTCAAAAAGATTTCCTGTGCATGCGCGGTAGTGCGCGTGCACAAAGAGAACCGGTAGTAAAGGTAGGTAGAACCCACCCCTGACACACACCAATAATTGGCTCCAATTCATGCATTCTTTTCAAGGACCACAAAAGATCAGTAGATCTGACAATCAACAACAATGATATTGGACACTCTGATATATATTAGGGCACTGATAGGAAGAGTAAGTAAAATAGGATCCAAGACAAATTCCTGGGAGACACTTGATACTCTAATCCAATCATAAAAAAAGATATCAGATGTAGTGTCAATGATGTCCAAAGATGATAACCTAGACATCAAAATTTGACAGTCAAATGCTATTGGCAGTTCCAAAATAATCAACACTGTTTAAGATGCTAGCAGTTGGTCACCAAAATGTCATTTAGAATTTGAGAAAGTGCTGTCTCCATTGTGTTGTCTGCCCCAATCTTGATGAATATTGATTGAGGCTATCAGAAGAAAATCATGAAAGGGCAACTTTTTCCCTTTAGACAAAAAGGGAAGCAAAAACACAGGCAGTAATTGTGTAGAGAAAAGATCCCAGGAAGGTTTCTCATGCAAGTGGTACAGAAGAGTGTATTTAAAAGAGTCTGGAAAACTATCAGACATTAAGGGACAGTTTACATGGCAAGTAATAGAATAGGGTAGTGGGTCAGTGGCTAAGATGCTGAGCTTGTTGATTGAAAGGTCAGCAGTTCAGCGATTCAAATCCCTAGTTCCGCATAACCGGGTGAACTCCCATTATTTGTCCCAACTTCTGCCAACCTAGCAGTTTAAAAGCACATAAAAATGCAAGTAGAAAAATAGGGACCACCTTTGGTGGGAAGGTAACAGCATTCCATGTACCTTTGGCATTTAGTCATGCTGGCCACATGACCATGGAGATGTCTTCAGACAGTGCTGGCTCTTCGGCTTTGAAACAGAGATGAGCACTGCCCCCTAGAGTTGGGAATGACTAGCACATATGTGTGAGGGGATCATTTACCTTTTAATAGAATAGGAAAGGGAGGTTAGATTAGCACAAAATCAGCACAAACAAAATATTTTATTTTACAGATTGCACATTATGTTCCAATCTCCGAAATTTTCTTTGTGACACAAATTCTGTGACGTTGGTTAGGGAGGGAGGGAGGAAGAGATAGACAGAGAGAGAGAATGCCACTAGAAGAGAATATATTTAGCTCAGGGTTGAACTGTGGAGTGAAATGATTTATTCATCATTCAAAAGAGACAATAAAAACTAGAAAGGAAACAAAAAGACTGGAACACATTGCCTCTGGTAACTAAAACTTAGATAAATAGAAATCAATGTCAAACAAACAATGAGGCAGAAAACAATACTTTAATCAAAGAATCACCAAGGAGAAAACCACACCCCTACCACTACTGCTAAGGTAAGGTAAAGTATATAAATAGGGAGCAAACCCCATTCCCACATTTACTTACACTATTGATGTTACCTGCTTGGGTAGTGAAGTATCTACAAGCAAAGAACCAAGTTCAAGGAGCATCAAGAGGGAGAGAGAGAGGGAGAGGGAAGGAGAGAGGGAGAAGGAGAGGGAGAGAAAGAGAGAGAATAAAAGAGAATGGGGTGAAGATGTACTTAAACTTGGATTTTCTCACATGATTAAACATTCATTTGAAGAAATAAACATAGATTAAGATCTCTCACTCTATTTCTCTCTTCACATGTACATTTAACTAAAGAATAGGGTTAAATTCTGCTTAAATAAATTAAAGTATTAACATTTTGTCAGTTTGTTATTCATACTGAGTGTGCCCTTTTAGTGATATCAGTGAAATATGGAATGCAATGTGGGATTTTCATAATTTCTTCTTTAAGTATTTGAAATTAATGATGGACTAAACAGGAACTGGGATCTTATTTAAGATATGAATTATATTACATCAACTGAAAACATGTTATTAAATGTAATAATAATTCTGTTATATACAACATGAGGAAAACTGGAAAACTGATTAAAATGAAAACAAAAATCCAAGCCATAAAATATCCAAAGAGCTATTCTTCCAGTACCAGTTTTGTTGGTAATTCCTTTTAATTCCTTTTCCTTACCTTCCACTGGCATAGTTGCAGCTTTTTTCAGGGATATCGTGGAAGAATAGATATATAAAATATGCGGTTGTTACTCCTGCTACTTCTTTCTCTTACTCTTGTACTATTTCTTTTATTATTACTGCTATTCCTCATTTATGATGAATCATGGGTGCAAATAAATAGCATGGCAACTATTCCACAATTATAATTTATATGTAGCTTTGTTAATTAAAAAAAATCTGTTATATCACTGCTGTTCCTTGAAAATTATTTTATATAGTGTCAAAAATAGCTATATTTAGTAAGAGGAGGAATTCAGATATTTTGTTTACTATGTTAGGACTAAGTTAACTTACCATCTTTGGCTATTATTTTCTCTGCTGTATGTATTGTGGATGTTTAGTCAACTTGATTCATTCTAAATATTTAGCTTCTGGACCACCACTATCAAAGTTTTTGAAACTTTTCCCTGAAACATTTTTTTTGGAGTAATTGGTTTTTCATTGCTTCAGCATTCATCTGTTCCATAAAAGATGGAAGTTGTTGTGCATATTGTCCTACTCCTTCATCATCTTCACTTGATTTATTCATTGTTATTCTAAACTCTATTTTATTTGCCCACGTAAAATAGTTATTAGGTTGCATGTTACTTTTGGAATCAGATAAAAACTTGGATAGTATCCCAACATCGAACTTGGAACATGATCATGGACAAAAAAGAAAAAGAACAAAGTACTCAGGAAATGGAACAACAGTGGGACTCATGATTTCCTTTATCATCTCATATCAGGCAACGTTTGCCAAAAATGATGAGAACACTAAATGACCATGGGCTGAACCTGAGCATTTTACCCAAAGATGCTATAAGAACAATATAAATACCCATTGGTCCAGAATGATCTAATAGACTTTAATACGAGTTGTGCAATGTAATATTTTTATTATCATTCTGTTAATCTGAGAGTTGTACATTGAAAGAGGGAAACAAACGGAATCTAGCCACTGGGTTTTCTCCATGCCAAAGTAAGCAAAGTACAAGATATACATGGATTCAATAGAAGAATTATAGTATTTAAGGTTTCTTTACTATAGTATTAAAGGTTTCTTTCTAGTTAGTGGGCGTGCTTGGAGGGTGGCAAGAGGAAGCATAAGATAAAAATGAAACTGGTGTACAACTGTAATGAGATAGATAGAAGATAGATAGATAGATAGATAGATAGATAGATAGATAGATAGATAGATAGATAGATAGCTGTATAGACAGACAGACAATATATTTTTGGGACATATTTAACTTTTTGTACTACTGATCTGCTGCTTTCTTGTGGTAACTTTTCAATAACAATAATGATTTTTTCATGCAGCATGGTATTGAAAACTATTTCACAGAGCATTATGTCATGCTACTCCAAGTAAGAATTTATACTTGAACACGAGTTTTTGTAAAATTGTTTTGGCTAGCAAGCTCAAGGAGAGACACATCACATGACATCCTCTTCAGCCAACAAAATGACTGGGGCAGCATCAGTAGAATAGTTAAAAGTTACTATGCCAAAGACAAATGGCCCTAAGGTTAGGAAGTGTCTGATTGCTACTCAGCTGTATTTTCTCGAGAAGGACAAATCACATCTGGAAGTAATATTGGTTAGGGATTCCCACAAACATGTCAATAACCATAAAAGTCTGACTAGACAAGATAATTGAAGAGCTCACAAGTATGTGTTTTATAGGAATCAGTTAAACGAATTAGATACAAGAAAGTGTCAATCAAGTGTCTCTTGAAAGTCCCAGTTTTCTACAAGCACTCCAACTCATTAAAGCTTATTACCAAGTCAATTCTTGCTACAAAGTGTGTGCTGTTCAGAGATCTTTTTAAGCCTTTAGCTATTATCTGCCAGAACTGTCACTTTGCCTGCAGTAGCTTTTTGATATTGATAGATAAAACCAGAATTTAAGCCACTTTCTATCTGAGAAATCATCTCCCTAATTCTGAGGTAATCAAATGTCATTAGGATAATCAAACCTGCCTGGTGCGGAGAGAGGGATAATGTTACATTTCTGTGAGCCATTCTGAGCTATATAACTAAAATATGTAATGAAGGAATCATATGTCGAATCCATCCCTATGAACTAAATTTCAGATCAATTAAGAAATCACACCAAATAACTTACTATATGTACACATTTCAAAAGTGTGGCACCACATATGTAAATATGTAAATAATACAGCAGCCTTCCAGATCATGAGTGTCCTTCAACTGTGTACTGTTCCCAGAATTCTCCAAGCAATGTTACTTAGAATTTCACAAGCTGAAATCAACAACTGGGAGGTACCAAGATTCAGGGAAGCTCTGGCATAGTCAGAATACTACCTGTACATTAACAAGGTTACTTCTGTGGAGGCTTATTCCTGCTTAGAGAGAACCTAGTAGTGAGCTCCGACCTATAAATCCTAACAGTGAAGCTGGAAGGATCAAAGGAATGCTGACCAGGGAAGTAGGAAAGTCATACAGGAATTCAGGAAAAGACCTTCTTCATATATACCAGCACATTTAAAAGATGCAGTCCTAACCACTATCACATTATCATTGATGAAATACAACAGCCGATTAATCAAATGAATTTTTGGATGCATAGTTACTCTCACATTTAAAATCTCTTTTCCTCTTTTCCACAAAAGAGGAAAACACAAAATGATCATTAGTCTTACAGTGGCCACTGGATTATACACACATGAAAAAAGGAGAAGGCAAAAGTTGCTAATTTTTCAGTTGAGCCAGTTGAGTTTCCCTTCCCTATTCATTCTACAATGGAATTTAATAGATTTGAAAGATGGTTAACATCATCTGATTTTTAAAATCCTTGCATTAAAATAAATACCATTACATAATCTGAATGAATTTTAGCTAATTATAAAAGAATTGATTTTTTTCTGTAATCATATACCAAAGGGTAAATCAGTAGTAAGCCCTACCTAACCTAATGGAACTTACTCAGTGGTGAAATCCACTTTTTTTACTACCAGTTCTGTGGGCGTGACTTGGTGGGCATGGTGTGCCTTGGTGGGCATGGCTTGAGGGCGTGGCAGGGGAAGGATACTGCAAAATGTCCATTCCCACTCCACTCCAGGGAAAGGATGCTACAAAATTCCCATTCCCACCTCACTCTGAGGCCAGCCAGAGGTGATATTTGCCGATTCTCCGAGCTACTCAAAATTTCCACTACTGGTTCTCCAGAACCTGTCAGAACCTGCTGGATTTCACCTCCAGACTTACTTCTAAGAATGACAGAACTCTGAAACCTACATTCTACTTCCTGGAGTAGCTATGTCTCACTGAACCTTTGTTGTAGAATCATGACTTAATTTTGTGGAAATTCTGCAATGATTCCATTGTGTGGAGAAAAAGCATGAGACGCTTAGTAAATCATATCAAGGAATGCAAGACTAGTGTAATTGGTGTGGGAGAAAGGTTATTCCCAGAAATTTTGTTGAATATGGGATGAATTGTGACACAGCTTTAATATATGGAATAATAACTTAGAAATTACATTTAAGCTAAATGTGAAAATCAAGTTGTAAAATTGATGGATTGATTAGATGGAGTTTAGGAACATTTTGAGAGATTTTGTTCTTTCTTTGAAAATAAACAATACTTAAATTGTAATATCATAATATTAAAACTCTTTAGTACACCCTGATGCAATTATAATAAATGGAGATACAAATAAACCAATACCACAAAAATAATCATTCCAACTTTTATCTATCAGATGACACTTTAGGAAGTTGATCCAAGGAAATGAGCAATGGGTAGTTAGAAATTCTACTCTAGATAAAGAGACAAAAGAGCTGCAGCACCCACATTTCTCTGCCAAGATTGGCAGATTTGCTTGGAATGAACAACCAGCTTTAAATAATTCCGGCTCATTTGGGTGGAGTGATACACATGGTATAAATGATCAAATGCTAGCTCATGTTAATCAAAATTCCACATATGGAGGATGTGATTATTTTCTTGGTAGTGAAACTCAACAAGGCACTACACCCTGGAAAAAGCTCTCTTTCTACGAACATTCCTCCTTCCATTGTTCCTTCATTGAGAATATGCCTCGGCCTGTCCAAAATCACCCATGATTCAGTTTGACCTAAGTTCTGAGACTCAGAGTCATGAGTCAAAGTGTCTGATTCCCATTTGAGTCTGAATATTTTACTTCATAGGAGATTATAAGGAAGCATTATAATTGAAGGCATTACAGTTTTGCTCAGAATAAAATTAAAATTTGGACTCCCAAATTTGGGCCACAAAAATTAGGACAATCAGCAATTGGAAACAAAAATATAAAACCTCTCTTTTTTGCTGTCATGCAATGATTGTAGCCCAGATATACAAAAAATGCATATTTTTATGTATTTGTTTGATTTAATTCAATCTGAATGTTCAATTCACAACATAAAAATCAATAGCAAAAATACTAAAAACACAGAGCAATAGTAATAAAAAGAGGGGAGAATGCGCCAACAAGACAAACATGTAATACAACTCCACCAACCTAATATTTAGAAAAAACCTAAGCCTTGAATATCCTCTTGAATATACCATCAGGATTGGAGCCACCCACACTCAGTGGAAGCTCATTCCAGGAGTCCCAAAATAGGCTTAATAGAAGAAACATGGGGTTTACCAACTTTATCAGATTAAAACAACCAGTATGGCAAATTACCAGCATGGTATCAGATTAATACAACAGGACATCTGCTATATAGATCTTTATAAGTCATAACCAGAACCTTGAATCATACTCAGAAGCATGAGCATTACAAGAAAATTATCACTGCCTATAGCATTGCAAATTGGACCAGTTGAAGCTTTTGAATGGTCTTCAAGAATTATTAATCCTGCTAAATTTAGAAGACATTTCTAAATGTCTTTGGAGGACATTATACTGCCAAGTTTTAGTTGTATGCCTTCAAGGATTATACAACAATATATATAATCAATAATGCTTGAGGGCACACAACTAAGCTAGGCAGGATAACGTCATTCAAAGAGTTCATCATCTGTGCTATATTTAGCAAGACTAGTAATCCTTGAAGACAATTTGGAAATATTATAGATAGATATAGATAACTGATAGATAGCTAGGTCGGGAGAGGGATATATATATATATATATATATATATATATATATATATATATATACATACGTAGGCATGTATGTATGTATGTATATGTTTTCGTAGATTTTCACGGGTACAGGTATGCAAGTCTTGGTGTATTCGGGTCTTTTCCCATGTAAGATTGAGAGTATCTTGGCAACGTTTCAACGAGGTTCCACTCGTCATCTTCAGGCTGGTGTCTTCGGCTTCATGCTTATGCTCGCAAGGGTTATATATATTGCATAATCCTATATAATATTGACTGCAGGATGCAGTGGCTCAGTGGCTAAGATGCTGAGCTTGTTGATCAAAAAGTCAGCAGTTCAGCAGTTTGAATCTCTAGTGCTGCATAACGGGGTGAGTTCCCATTACTTGTTCCAGCTTCTGCAAACCTAGCAATTCAAAAGCATGTTAAAAAAATGCAAATAGAAAAATAGGGACTATCTTTTGTGGGAAGGTAACAGTGTTCTATGGGCCTTTGGGGTTCCATGGCCCACATGACCACGGAGGCATCTTCGGACAGCACTGACTCTTCGGCTTTGAAACGGAGATGAGCACTGCCCCCTAGAATCAGGAATGACTAGCACATATTTGCGAGGGAGACCTTTACCTTTACCTTATATAATATTGGCAATATGTGTGTGTGTGTGTGTGTGTGTGTATACGTACACATACAATCCTTGAACACTTATATCACAATCCACACACACATGTGGCTTATACCACATATATATTCCCACGCACATTCCTCTTTTCTATCAGAAATAACAGAGATGAATAAAAAGATAGCACAGTAGCCTCCAAATTATCCAGTATAGAATCTATATCAGGCTAAACTAATATAGCAAGAGTTCTACTCCAAATTAAAATAAAAACTTTTTAATAAATTGTTTTATAAACATCTTTTTTCAGTTGCTTTTCTGGAGAAACTATCTTAGCATAACTCTGAAGAATGACCCACTGATTTGCTCTTGTGGGATGATGTATTTTTCTGCATCAGATTTGCTTTTCTATCAATACACTGTTAGTTAATTAGTCCAGGCAACATAAGTTGCTTGAGTTCAAAGTTTTTATCAAAGCCTTGTCTAATTGAAGCACTTCTTTGAAGCTTTGCAGAGTTCTAGTTCCTAGTTCTTTATTTATTTATTAATAAATAATATTTTATACCATTCCAGTCTTTAGAGAACAAGCTAAGTAAAAACTGAACTAAGGATAGAGAATACATTAAAACAGAATAAGGGTGGTTGCAGAACAATCCATACCCACTGAAGGAGGGGGTGGTTTAAAGTAGATGTGTTTAACAGCTGTCTCATCTCTATATTTGCCCAGTTGTTATAAGAATACATTTTCTTGAAGGGACAATCACCTTTGTACTACTTTAAAAATTCTTGAAGTGTACGATTGGGAAATCTATAGTCTTCCAGTCCTTTAAGAAGTATTAACTTCAATTCCAAGAATTTTCCAGTTAGCATGCTGGCTGGAGAACTTTGGGAGTTAATCCATAGATCTTCAGATTGCCTAGTCTTAGAAACACTATTCTAGATGTTGCTGAATAACCATTCTCAGTACCACTCACCATACTGACTGAGGTGCTAGGATTTGTAACTTACCAACACCTAAATGGTCACTTCTCTTCAACCTCAACTACAGCATAGCAACTTCAGGCTTTCTAAGGAAACAACCTTTCTAAAATGCATTGTCAAGAGAGAAACAGGATAAAAAAAAACAAAACAGGCACTTCTGCCAACTGACATCCTTTATTTGCCAGCTAAATCCTTCTTTGCTGTATGAAACCACTTTTTGCCAGCTGATTCTGTATTGGCAAAGATAACTCCCAGCAGAACTATAGAGCCAAAAAACAAAAGGAATAGATAGGGGAGGAGAAAAAGGGGTAGAGATGAGTTATACCATATTCAAATCTCAGCCAGACTAGAAACACCTCCACAATGCTTACTCCAGCTGAGGATATATGAGAAATAATGCTATGTTTTGTTCAATACAGTAAATACCCAATGAAGTTAATCCAGTCCAAACACTATATTTGAACCCAGTTTCAACAGTCTTTTAAGGTTTTCTTTTTATATTTAAAATGTTTTTAATTTTAATTATATCCTATTTCTATACAAAAGAGTATATCCTGAACTAATATAAAAGTCTGTTTCCTTCTCTCTGTTCACAGAGAATAATGAACTACACATCTAATCCTAAATCTTATTTAGGGGAATATACATACATTTTACTGTGATATCATAATGCATTATTACACATGTACATTTTGATCATATGTGTTAGGTGTAGGCATAAGGCATATAGATATATTATGTACCTATAGATAGGTACATAATACATATTATTAATTAGTAATATGTGGGGACACAGTGGCTCAGTGGCTAAGACGCTGAGCTTGTCGATTGAAAGGTCAGCAGTTCAGTGGTTCAAATCCCTAGTGCCACATAACAGGGTGAGCTCCCGTTACTTGTCCCAGCTTCTGCCAACCTCGCAGTTCGAAAGCATGTAAAAAATGCAAGTAGAAAAATATGGAACCACCTTTGGTGGGGAGGTAACAGTGTTCCATGTGCCTTTGGCATTTAGTCATGCCAGCCACATGACCATGGAGACACCTTCGGACAGCGCTGATTCTTCGGCTTTGAAACGGAGATGAGCACCGCCCTGTAGAATTGGGAACGATTACACATATGTGCATGGGGAACCTTTACCTTTACCTTATAGATAGGTAGTTTGATATAATAAAATACTTGGCAAATTTTAATACAGAAATGGAACTGTGTTGATACATGCAACATTTTTTTCTTTTTCAAGATCATTGTTAAGTGTACCTAGCATTTGTCTGATGAACTGTAAGCAATAACTCCCCCAACTTCTTAATCTAACAGATGGCTGTCATTATGAAACTGAACCAGCTGCACATTTTTTGCAGCTATTTATGGACCCCAATTTTGAGTAAATACTTTGGGCCACATAGATTGTAATTTTCAGCTTTTCTCATGTAAACTATTCTCAGTTCTAGTGATTAAACCAATCATTTTGCAATGCAAACACAGTAATACCATTTTTGATATTTTTCTCCTCTGGTTTTCCAAAGGTTATGTAATTAAAAAACCCTGCTTTGCTAATTAATAACAGGTGTTTACATAATCTCTATTTTTAAAAGTCTTTTCAGAAGAAACAAGTTTTGGAATGGATACCTATCTTCAAAGTGACCCCCCATCAAGGTAAAATAACTTGGATAATTTTTTTTTTCATCTGCACAGTTTTATAACTATTGCAACCATATAAATTGAACATTTTAAATGAAATGAAATTCATTAGGGAATGATGTGGTATATTTTTGGATCATTTTCTTTTATAAGTCTTTTAAAAATGTATCACAGAATTGGTACAACAACCTAGAGTAACATTTTAAAAGTTGGAATTTAATCTAGGCTAGTTATACTGTAAACTCTCATTATGCAGACCAAGGAAGAAAGTGAGCAGAGAATGTAATATAATATTAGTGGTGTTTAAAAAAAAGATACATAGCTCCCCTGGTGTTTTTTTTCTTTTTTTAAATGATGAGGCAGATATTTTCATGCAACTTGGTAATGTCTCACCACCATCGTCATCACTGTTTTAACTTGGAGGAGGTACACTACATCTTGCTTTCTCAAGGAGGGAATGTACAATCAGCAATAGCAACACTGTACTTCTCCCAGCTGAATTCATTCTTCCTTACTCACTTTCCTGTTGGAAATGCAGTGTTAAAATCAACATCTGAAATGATAAATCAATCCCTAGTTGGTTTCCTCTGTAATGCTGAACTAGCATTGTTCCAAGCCATTATTGTATGAAGGAAGACAAACACATGCAGATGATGACGATAATGATGACAATGATGAAGAGGAGGAGGAGGATCATGATGATCATGATACAAAAAAAGAGGAAAAGACATTTGCAGTTTTTTTTTTCATACTGAGGAGTAAGAAAAATGGAAATATAAAGAAATGTTCCAAGAAGGAAATGTGTTCTAAGAAATTTTGGCTCAGCCGTAGTTGGAGCTAACTGATCGAAATTCAGATGGGGCCAGAGGCTTCCAAGAATGGAATTTCCTTGGGTCAGGCACCATCTGGGGAAAAAGAGAAGGAAAGGGAAAACAAGCGTGACAAATAAAAATGTAATTAAGTTGCTGTGATAAGCAGTTGCAAAGCATGCTTTCTTCCTATGCATGTTTGAACCTGAAATTCTTGACATCTGTGGCTCCTGCTTCAGCTTGCAAAACACAGTTTGTGTTGCTGACTTGGAAGAAATCTTAGTTAATGTTACTTTTCATTGTTTGGCTTTCTCCAAAGAAATATCAACAGAATTGCTTAAAAAAACAACTCTCCTGTTGTTTCACAGAAATTGTGCGAGTTTATTTGAATTAGAAACAATTCCATTGATATGCCTTTCTTATTTAGTTATACATAGTTTCTTTTATATATCCAACCCAGCTATCTCAAAGCTATTCCTTGTTTAAACATTTTTTTTCTCTTTATTTTTACTTCAGCCAGAAATTTGCTGCTGATATTGCACATTTGGTCAGGGAACTTAGGATGTAGCAATAGCACTTAGACTTATATACCACTTCACAGTACTTTATATACCACTTAGCCCAGTGGTTCTCAACCTGTGGGTCGGGACCCCTTTGGGCGTCGAACAACCCTTTCACAGGGGTCGCCTAAGACCATCGGAAAACACATATTTCCAATGGTCTTAGGAACTGAGACA
>JANHFM010000244.1:166796-178027 GCA_032468115.1 Grayia smithii | reverse complement strand
TCTCTCTCTCTCTCTCTCTGTGTGTGTGTGTGTGTGTGTGTGTGTGTGTGTGTGTATACTTATACGGATATGTGTATTCCAACATTAGGAACTTATTTCCTGTTCACTGTGGGAAATATAATTATAGGTAACATGTTAACTTTACTTTATTTCTATTTGCGTTTTATATTGTTAAATATAGTTTTGCAATGTTATTTTTTTATATACCTGACAATTTAAAAATTTCAGTCAATGTCTAGAAAAGAAGATTTCAGCATGTTGTGGGCTGTTAAAATCCCTGTTCCTGAGGGAGCTTAGTTTCAAGGGAAATCAGGAGAAAATACTAGAGTTGTACTTTAAGAGGCGTATATACCCCTACTTATTCTTCAGTGTCCAAATAGAGAGCCAGTTTGGTCTAGTACTTAAGGTTAGCAAGCAGGAGAATTTGAGTTCAAATCCTGCCTTAGCCATGAAAGTCGACTGGGTGACACTGCAGTGACGACGTGAGTTTGACATCCCTGTGTTAGACTTTACTCAGAATCCTTGAAGCATTATTTTTCTATTTCCAAGGGAATGTAGTCAGTCTGGCGAGATTCTTGTAACATACAATAAAATTCTGGTCTTATTGGTTCTGATTCTGGCTGCTTTCACTGACAGGTATATGAGTTATCAGCAGTTCTTTCAAATAACTGGGTGTGTCCATATATGGGATATGATGTGTCAATGTCATCAATTTCTACTGGTTACCCTTCTCAAAGTCCTACATAATGATAGAGTTTAACATTGTAAATGAACCCTGATATGTTGTGAAAACCTAATCAATAAGGATTTATTTGATTCACCATTCCATAATCCCAAACAATCACCAAAATATTTGTCTTATTGTACCAGCTATCAGTGGATGGCATTTCCCAGTGGACAGAAAAATTAGATTCATATTTTGCTCCCATGTATTGTACAGTTCTGGAAAAGCGTGTGGCTTCATTAATCCATTTGTAAACAGACATTAGTATTCATCTTCATTATAGGACTGGTAAAAATAAAATAGTTCCTGTATATGACATGCAAAAATAACCCAAAACCCAGCCATCTAGTTTGTTAATATAAAAGAAGAGAGGTTCGGGCAGGGGGAAGCAAGGGAAAGGAAGGGAAATTCTCTCACTTTTGCTTTGGAGAAATTAGATTTTGATTCAATTCCTAAACAAACTTCATCTGGACATATTCAAATTTTACTATCTGTAACAAAGCAACTTTGCTGATAACAGAATGCACAAAACCAGAGCTGTTATGCTCAGACAGAAAACATGCACAGCACATCTATATAACTAAACAGCAAAACAAAACAAATCTAAAGCAAAACAAATCACTGAAAAAAGGAACAGACTATCAAAGGGAAAAAATACTGCTGGCTGCAATTCAAAGAGTATGCAATGTCTGCAATGTTTGCTTTGATGGATATGAATTTAAACAGAAAACTGTTTCCACAGACATGAATCTGCTCTCACATTTTCTGAAATAATTGACTAGGATATGCATTTGAAGAATATTAAAGCTGTGTGTCTGATATCTAGGAAGGAAGATGTTAGTGCCTTTCTTTTCTTACCCAAGAAGTACAGCACAAATAATTTACTGGCATTGCCCTCATGAGAGTACAGATTTGTGTGCATATCATAACTACTACTATATATGGGAGGGCAGTTGTATATAATTAACATTGTAAAAATTGAAAGTTTCTTCTGAAATTTTAATGACATTCTGTTTGGTAGAAGCAGCTTGATGCAGCTTTGTAGCTGTTTACATAATCATTACTCTGAAGTAGCTGTAGACATCAAAACTTAAACTTCCTTTCACCTTCTTTTATGCTTCTGTAACCACAATAAAATCATTTAGCCAGCATGCATTTCCCACACAACTGAAACTTGGACAATAGTTCTTGAGTTTATTTCCCCTGAGAAAAAATGTTTTAGTGAGTAAGGCATCAGCTTAGTGTCAGATTTTATTTCCCTGAATTGTTTGTAACTTGCCCCATTTCAGGAATCTAGACATACAGTATATAAGGACATAAGAAAAGTGGTGCCAGATTAGATCAAAACTTGTCTCAGCCAATACCCAGCTTCCATGCATCCAATAAAATAGTTTAAGGAAATCCACAAATATGAAGTGAATGTAATAAGATATTTCTGCTTTCCCAGCAAGTAGTATTGACACAAGGAAAGACAGAAGGAAAAAGGTACAAAATGTCTATAGTACGGAGAAAGCCAGTAAGGAGAGAGCAAAGCAAATACCCAAATGGAACAGCAACACAAAGTAATTATATCAAAAATTTAATCTCTCAGCAGAAGTGATGCAATAGTTTGGATTATTTTCTTCATCCCTGCAGCCTGACTATCTCAAGGGGCAGTTGGGGACATTCAACTTTACTTCCCTTATTGGTAATAATTAACTTGCTGATTGAAATTTCCAGGAATTATAGGAAACAAACATTCAAAATCCATAGCTTCCTCATATATCAAAATGAAGGCAAGGGAAGGGATGCCAGAGAAAAATATAGCTTTGATGGCTTATCAAATAAAACACTACATCAATATACAATCCATCATATTTAATTGAACATTTAATTCATAGAGTCTGTTAGACTCCACCGCCATATTTTTATTGGCTCAAAAATTATCTCCAAAATAAATGTGAGTTATATGCAAACCATTTATATTTGGGAAAATGTATTTCAACAAAGGAGAATATTTGTAGCTCGGGGTTGAAATAAAGAGTGCTTGGTGATCTCTGAGCTTAGTTGTTTTCATGCGGATGTTGCATTACCCAAACTGGGTAATATCATCAGTACTACTAATGGAAATGTATTCAGTAGGTAAAAATGCATTCATTTTGGAAAAGCTGTGTACCAAAATGTATCATCCACACAGCCTCCTCAATATCAAAAAGCATGGGCTATTCAAATGAGCTGGTTTTTCACCTATCTTTTCCTTCCCTAGCCTAATGGAAGAAAGTATGAGCATTTGAAGCTAATCCTTATAGGTGAGAGAATAGGATTTATCTATGGAGTACATAAAGATAATCTAACATGTTCTGTTTGCTATCATGGGCAAAAAGACTACCCATAGAGCAATATAGAATGCATTGATTCCCTTTTTTTTATTTCAACTTATATCCCGCCCTTCTCCGGAGATTCAGGGCAGCTTACAATTTCAAGCACAACTCAATGTGCTTAGCAAATTCCTTCATTCCTTGTATATTCCTTTTGCATGCTGCATCGATTAGTTTTGTCATTCAGTGAAAGAAAAAGGCTAGCTTTCAGTTTTGCATAGACAAATTAATGGTTTCAGTTTGGGGGGAATTTTCTAAGGAAGGTGGGGTTTTACCCCTCTGAAGCCTTGCTGCTTCCTGCTCTGACTTGGCTCACCAAGACAGTTGAAGAATTGGATCTCATATTCAGACTAGATATTGTTCCACTTCTGGAACAATAAATACATAACATAAAGATTATCAGACTTAATTGTTAGAGAACATCTCCCATAGATCTAAAGATCACCAATGGAGAGACTAAGTTATGTAGTTGTCAGAATTTACAAAGCTGTCACGAATATCAGTATGTATTCCCACACCTTATATTATCCTCACTTTTGTAGCTATTACTGATTTTAACTCTGAGACTGATCCATTTCATCTAATTCTTATAACATCAATACTATGGATCTCTATGAGAATAGTAGTAGTAGTGTTTTTAAAATCTATTAAAATATGACTTGCATGAAGGCTTGATTTGTCAAGCAAACAAAAACAAAATAAATGGTACACTAAGACTCTTAGCCATTTTCAAATTGTCTGTAGAACAAATCTAAGAAATGCAGTTCTAGAATTTCTTTATTCTTACATTGACATAAAATATTTACAAAGGTTTTGCACTTTTCATAAAACCCACAATGAGCAGTGTTGCTATAACATAGGCTATATTTCTACCACTAAATGGCTCAGTGAACATACAACATCAAATGTTGCTTTGCCCTCCCACCTCTTACGTTGCTCATTCTCTTAGCACCACACTAACTTCCTTTTCTTCCATTTTCAAAATAGAAATGTGATTGCATTGGTCTTTCTACAGTACTTTGTAGATGAGAGCAAACATCATGAATTGTAGAGTAAATGTAGCAGAAATGTGGCAGATGTTGCTTCATCTCTAATGGTTGCTTGGAAATAAAAATATGAGCATGCAATATAAAAGTTAATCTTTCATTCCAAAAAAAGTTCTCTCCATACATTGTTTATATATTAAATAATTTAGAAAAAAGAAAAAGACATCTCTATTCATAGTGTCTATCAAAACATACCTAGCAAATAGACATTTTAAAAAACCAAAAAAATTGACATGTTCAACACTGCATGGTAAAAACTTGCAGTATCAGAAGATAATTAAAGTAACAATGTCAAATACTTTATTATGAGAAATCATAAAAATTAATATAATAAAATTAGTAGACCATTTGAGACCAGACATTACCAGTCTAATATTTAAAAATACTAAAGCAAAAAGAAAGTTCCAATACTAATATAATATTTCCATCTTCATTCCAAAAATATAATATTTCCATCTTCATTCCAAAAATAGCAGGTATTCTATTCACCCATTTCTGTGCTTCATGGCTGCTTTGATGCCATTATTTATCATACTCCTTTTTACTTTTTTCTTATCTTGGATTAGTCAAAATAGATTGTCATGGATCACATAGTCACTGGAACTTTAATGAAGAACTATTTAACATGTTACAATGTGACAGCATCATTGAGGAAAACTGGTCAAAAATAAGCATAATACTACCTAGATAAATCACAGAAAAAAATCCATCCAAGTTTCTATAGCAAATAAGATGCTACCACCCTTACAACAGAACATTTTTTTTGTCATTCTCGGGAATTTCATCAACTTCAGAAACTGACTGAGGAATTCTGGGACTTGAATCCCACACTTGTTACCATTGCCAAGTTGAGAAACACTGCAATTCAATCCTTACATGAGCTGTTTTTCAGGATTACCAAAACTGTTTCTAAGGAACAGTGACCATTTTGTCATAGATCTAAATTATTCTTCTGCCTATAGTATAAACAATGTTTTTGGAGTGACAAAAGCACTTTATTTGACTATTGCTTATTGACATGGACCTTATAATTATTGATATATTTACAGCAATTCTTCAGATACAGTAGAATATGTCCAAAATACAAACTGGTAAGTAGATTCAATTAAAAATCCATTTGGACAACCATTCAGTGATATTATGGCTGTGGTGACATTTATTCTAGATATTAATTGTAATCCTTGTTCCCAAACCCTTAGCCAAAATGTATTCTATGGCAGAGTTTTTCAAATGGTGTTTCACAAAATCTTACAGTTCTGTGATAACTTGATGAGGTTCCATTAAAAATCATGAAACAAAGCACAAAGAAAAAAGGTGTCCTCTAATATGGCCAGAGACAGTCATATCATTTTTATTTCTTTTTTTGTGGGAAGGTGGGGCTTGTCACTGGCATTCAGACCCCTCTCTCAGTGGTGTTTGTGCTCATGATATATTGCTTTGCCTCTTGATCAAGAGTTCTAGGATTTTATTTTTTTAACCAGGTTCCAGACCCTGAAAACATTTAAAAACCCTTTCTCTGCAATAATGTATTGTTAGACACAGCATAGCCCACAACTATTGCATCTCTGATCTACAGAATTCTTAAGAATGCTGGTTAACTTAGTCCTATTTTCACGATGACTTCAGAAAACACATTTTGCTTGCTTTGATTTAGAGCACATCTGTAATGTTAAGGATCAAATTATCACAATGGTTGAAGCTGTGATGAACCTATGCTTGATATGTGATATGCGTACATAAAACTGACAAGATTATACTGCAGTTGAGATTACAGGACCAAATGTAGAATATTCAGAATTGAATACCTTCAAAATACTCAAATCCACTCAAAGGTTTTGGAAGGACAAAAGACAAACCTAGACCATTTCCCAATCCAACCTATACCACAATGTCCTCTTACCTACAGTAAATAAATAATTCTTATTTAGATAATTATTATAAATCTTACCATGGGGGAAGTGAAGATGCTATTCCTAAAGACCTTTAGTGTTGAAAAGATAGATAAGGAACAAAATGCAAACTATTTTTTAATTTTTTTTCTAAAAGAAAACAATGCTAGATCAGGTGTATAGGAATATTCTTTAATCACATTGTTTATGAATAAATATCGTGTTTCACCAGGTCTTATATTAATTTTTGCTCCAAAAGACACATTATGGCTTATTTTCCAGTTAAGTCTTATTTAGGGGAAACACAGTACTAAACACCTCCATCTGCTGACGGAGACTGGGACTTATTTTGGGGGTAGGGCTTATATTACAAGCATCCTGAAAAATCATGTTAGGGCTTTATTTTCGTTTGGGTCTTATTTTCAGGGAAGCAGGGTAGCATACATATTTAAAGTCTGTTAAAAATAGGTAAAGATATTGTAATAAGGCTTATGCTTTTAACATCAAGGCATCCCATTCTTCAGCCAATAATTCTTCCCTTCAGTCTGCCTTGGTGTTTGTTTTGGTGTTATTTTTCAAACTATTAAAAAAACCCGCATGAAGCTGTTCTGTTCCAGGCTTCATCTTAAAAGCAAACAATATTAGCAGCAGCAGCAATTAGTCCTTTTGAAATATTTGTTCTTAGGAATAAATGAATATAGCAAATAATGAAGACCTTAATGTTTCTGTTTTGCTTGCTTTTCTTTTTACTAATAAGATTTCATCCAATAAACAGTTCCATTATCCTCAATGTTTAACTCATTTAAGAGCTGTCAGGTTCACTATATCCTTCATAAAATCTGCATTTTAGTTTCATTTTGCAAATACAGATGAGTGAAGACTCATTTCTTGTCTGAGGATCAAATCAGATTTTGTTCCAAGTTCCTTAAAGAAAGTTGTTCCAAGTTGCTTAAAGAAAGTTTTCTCTCACATTCTTCAGGCAGTTCCTTTCATTTTCCAATTAGTGTGTGGTCTCATTTAGCACTTTTTCCAACACAGTATTACATATAGCTTCTGGAAAAGATATTATACAACTGTAGTCATTTTTGCATAAGAAAACATGTGATTTATACTACAGAACTTAATGTACTTCATATGTTATATGCTGTAGTTCTTGGGAGCACTCCAGAAATACTGATCAACATATTACAGAGTAAGACATTATCTTCACTCAGATCACCCAGTTTATCACCCAGATGCAAAGATTACATAGTTCTCTACAAATCACTGATAGGTAAATCTCAAGGGATATCATACAGATTATGTTTCAGTCAATCAATCAATCAAACAAACAAACTTTATTTATATGTCAGAGCAGAAACTCCCACACTATAGTTGTGTTATGGGTCAGTCTGATGTATCCTTAGAGAAGAAAATCTTGACAAGTTTTGACTATGCACCTTAGGAGCCTGTAGGCCAGTGTTGGCAAACCTTTTCGGTACTGAGTGCCAAAACAGGAGCACATGAGGAGCACCAGAAACCAGAAGGGAAGTTTCCCACATGCAAGTGAGTACCGTGAAGTTGAGTTTCTGGTTTTCAACATGTCCATGTGCACCAGTCACCTGGTCTTCTGGTTTCTGGCATGCATGCGTGCGCGAATACCATCTGGCTGGCACTCTGGATCCCGGAAGAGCAATGGGCGATAGCTGGCATGTCCAGAGAGATGGCTCTGCATGCCACTTCCGGCATCCATTCCATAGGTTCACCATCACGGCTGTAGGCTTTCAGATATCTATAGATGAGTCTCAGAAAGAGAGGGCCTGTTGGAGGATGGATCTGCAATTCTGGAGTAATCAGTAATCAATCATCTACAATTAAACATTTTAGCCTTCTGTAAGGTTTTAAAGACCTGGCTTCACACACACCCAGCATAGGGAGAAGATTAGATAATATTATTAGCACAGATTGGAGCCATGTTTTTGTTATTTTAATGTTTTACGTTTAAACAAGTTGAAATTTATCGTTTTAAAAATGATTTTTGTTTCCGAGCTTTTAATTTTTGATGGGAACCATTCAGAATTATTTGAGAGATGGGTGGCTATATAAATAATTTTAAATAAAATAAAATCAATCAATCAATCTACTGTGGAGGTAGAGCAGCAGTTACCTGAACTAGACCCAGGGCAGGAAAAGATATACGGTGTCATACATGCAAAAGCAAAAACCAAACAATCAAATCAGTACAATGGTGTTCTGTAAGACTCCCTCCTCACTCCCCAAAAAAGGAAAACAGGAGCAGTATTTGTTACTAATAAAAGATCACTCTCATTCTTGCATTAGTTTGCATAAAGCCATAGCATTTGGAGTCAGCTTGTCTGCATTTCCTGAATTCTTGTATTCTTGCAATTTAGTGAGATTTACAGCTACTATAAAGACCTCTGGCCTCCTGTACTTGTCATTGCTGGCACAGGGCCATTTTATCTGCTTTGAACTATGATAATAAATTTAAGATGCTGTGTATCCCAATACTGAAAACATTTATAACATACTACCTTGTGATTTCCTTTCAGCTTTATGTTGTCATTGATTCTCCCTTAAAGCTTAAAATAAGACTAAGAAAGCTATGCTTCAGGATGAAAAGGAGTAGAATTATCAAGCAGGAGCTATCTATCCTTTGCTTCTGCTCTCATGTGGTCCTACCATAGCCTGAGGGGGAAATTGTCATTACTTTAAAGAGCGGGAAGCAAATACTTGTGATTTCTTATACTCTGAAGGATAGAAGTTGTATCTAAAGCACTGCATAGTTCTAATGAAAATGTACAATGTTTGTCCTTTTGTTATATACCAAATCTACTATAGGGTTGCTTTATGCTGCCTAATGATAGGGACAGTCCTGAACCTGGCAACTAATCGATTTACAGTGCTTGTGTTGCATGTTAGATTGGACCACTTCCAAAGGTTGTCTTTAAATCTCTGTTCTGATTCTACATGATGAATTATAGTTCTCTTTCTACATATTCTTTATTTCTGCAAATTGAATTAACAGATGGTCATTATGACCAAGCATGTTTTCGAAAGAAACGAAATTCCCGGTTGAGAAAAAGATTGGGGAAAAAACCATTTAATTTCACAAACTGGAATTAAATTAATCTGAAGATATTATCATTGCTCCTACTTGTACCCCATGATTTACTGTAATGGGATGACAGGATGATGATTAATTTCTTCCTTATTCTCATGGCATAAATAAAATCCTAACACTACATATATACTGTGTGGAAAGGTTGCATATATTCTATAACACAGGGATCCCCAACTTCCTGGGCCATGGACCCACACCATTCCATGGTGTGCTAGAAATTGGGCCACGCAAATGAGCAAAGCCCCATTTGCGCACACACAAGATACAGGCAGCACTCAAAATCATCCCCCTCCTTTGATCCACAGAAAAATCTGTCCATACAGAACCATTCCTTGATGCCCAAAAGATTGGGGGATGCTGCCTTAACAATCTAACTTCTGCTAATATGGGAGTCTTCTGGTTTCAGGAGCTAGCCTATTCCAAAGATCGCATTGGGGCTTCTTCAACTTCTAGTAAACTCTTTAAATAAAATTAGCATTAGCTCTCCCAGAATCAAAATTTGGCAAAAATGAGATAAATTCCTTCTAATCCTTATTTTTGAAAGACAAACTAGTGAAATTGCAACAGTATGATGAACAGAAAGAGATTTATTACTAAATTGACTCTGGTTATATTGTAGAAATTCAAGTGTTGAAACATTAATACTACAGCATTACAACAGTTCCCATTAAGTTATTTTGCTACTCAGACAAAAATTATGGTAGCAATTCTGTTCAGTCTCTATTGCTCTCTACTTCACCCATTGGGAGATTAACATGCCTTTGTTTTTAGAAGAGGCATGCATAAGAAAAACAGTGTTTTCAGTTCCCTCATATTTGGCAGTTTAGAGCGATGCCTGAATAGTGATCCATAACCACAACTTCATACTTCTGTTGTTTTGAATATTCTCCTGAACTTTTCTCTGCCTCTTGCTTGCCTTTTCTTCCTCTGTTTGTTCCTTCTCATTCTCTCTCTGGTTTCAACTTGGCATCTCTTTATTGATGTTCTATTTGGATTCCTCACTTCCTAATCTGACCTTCTCCACCTTTTCTTTCTCTCTGCTACTCTCACCTGCTCAGGCTCTTCCCTCACAGATACTGCTTTTTTTTGTAGTCTCTTCTTGCCATAAACTCTTCCTTGCAACATCCAAGGAAAGGTTGCAAAATATTACCTAGGCTTGATCTACATTTCAATTTGATCCATTTTTATCATATTGGCTGATGTAGATGCTTCAGTATCAATTTTGTTACCTTGTTAAAACTTTGGTTTTAGTTGTAAGATTACTTGAAGGATAGTTCAATTACTTTATATGATTTAAACAGGCTCAGCTGTTAAATATATTTCCTAATAGATTTAAAAATTAACTCTGTTATATTTCTTGTTTTACTGTTTTAATCTTTTATAATATTGTTTTATCAGATTATAAACTGATAATTATAAACACACCATAAAATGGGTAGCATATACATTTAATAAATACATAAAACAAAATGAGTAATCTCTTATTTTGTAAATCAACATTCCAGCATTTGAAGTTACCCATAATTCTGTGATTTTCTTGATTAACATATTTCATTTTTGTTTCTTGGAGAATTCTCTAATTGCCCTTCGTTTTACCTTTTCTTATCTATCCTTATTCTGATTGGCTATACTTTGGTGGGGCTTAAAGCTGTAGTGGTTATTAGCATAGAATATTCTTATTCCAAAACTGACTTAATGAAAAAATGTTTATATAAAATAGAATGATTGCACATAAACTTCTCACTACATAAAAAAGGATATTAAATGCATTTTACATATTGAACAAAAACAAAAACATACTGTAATTAAAAAGCATAGTGCTACAAGACTAAATACAAATAATGAGGATCAGAAGATGAGATGTGAAGACATGGAAAGAACAGGAAATATTTTGGTTGTAATACAGAAATTTGGTTATACTACTTTATTTGGAGATCTAAAGGGAATGTAATTTATGAATTAAAATGTATCATAATACTGTCTTAGAGAACAAATATTTAATTTCACCCACACTATTAAAAAGAACTGTTTGGACATATAAAACTAGAGTAATAGAACAGTCCAATGCATATTCCTTTGAAAATAACTGGAATA
>JANHFM010000244.1:143791-157360 GCA_032468115.1 Grayia smithii | reverse complement strand
CTTCCTGTTATTTGCACTCCTGCCATCCAACCTGCAGGGCTAAAGGCATTGCCCGAAACCTTGGAAGAAGTGAAGGCTCTGCAGCCTAGACTAGCTCAGCCGAGCGCCGAGCAGGGCTTCTAGGAACAATAACAAAAGAGCCAGGGTTTCAGGAGCAGAGACATGGACGGCCTCCCCTTCTCTCACCCCACTTAGGCGACCCTTGTGAAAGGGTCATTCAACCCCCAAAGGGGTCCTGACCCACAGGTTAAGAACCACTGAGCTAGAGCAACTAATGTCACCTGTGTCCCACATCCAGGCCTGAATTCTGAACATAAAATGTTCACACAATCTACTTCTGCTTTGCCTTGTCATACAAGCAAGTGGTCTAAACATAGTTTGTATAAGCCAAACTCTTTTGAACTGACTTACTCCACCAGGAGGTGCTAACAATGTCCCAACTCAAAAGCCCAATTGTTGACAAGGCCTCCCAATGGCAGAACAAGCCTTCTGGACATTTAGCCTATCCTTTCCTGCATAAAGCCTGACCAGATGGGCCTCTCCACTGTGTAACTCCACCACTGGCACACTGGAAGCATAGGCTTTAGAAGGCATGCCTCCACTGCATCACACAACCTTCACAGTTGTTTTTCTGAATATCCTGAAAGGCTCCATCAAATGGAAGAAGGACCTTGTGAGCCACTGATGAACATTCATAAATATCCTCTATCATCAGACAGATTGCTCTGTAGATATAATATACACAAATTGCTTTCTAGGCCTATCAAAAGCAAAACAAATTATTAATATTAAATGTATTTATAGATATTTGCAATTTTGTTTCTGTACCATTCTTCTTTAATGACATTGAAGTGGGAACAAAATCAGAAATACCTTCCTCTTATGTAGGAGTTATTAACAAAATATTTATTTAACAAAGTCATTGTATTAGATTTTCCTAACCTGCTTCTTTTGCAAATGTGTTGGAAGTATAATTTCCAGATTTCTTAGCCAGTAACGTCTTTGGTCACATTGGTTGTAAATTCTGGAAGAAGAATTTGGCAGATGTAAAACAGTCTGTACAAAAGAGGGATGAGTTGAACTATCTTAAGCTAACAGATAGATATGAGAGACAGAATAATGCATACCTAACTTGTTCAGCTATCAGCTGTCATAGTACTTGAAGTGTAAAGGGCACCACAATGCTCAGTGATGAGATGGAGAGCTAGAAATGTAAAACTTTCAAAAAATATTGAAGCTATGCACAAACGAATGTCACTTAAGTAATTAGCTCCAACCCAAACTTTATAAATCTCCCATCTTGGAAAGGTGAAAAAATTCAAGACATTTTAAGATCTTTTTTTTTTCTTTAAGGCCTTTACAAAAATTAAGATGGCAACAAAAGGAAAATTAGGAGAATATTGGAAAATTCTTCAATGAAAAATCACTGTCATATAGGGTCTATGATGTTAAAGGTCACAGGGAAGATCCTGGTTTAAGTCCTCACTCAAACACGGAGGTCACTAATTGACTGAGAATAATTCCTATTCAAGCTAGTCTACCTCACAGGGTTATTATTGTGGAAATGAAACTACAAAAGAAAACCCACCCCATGTAAACTACCTTAAGCTTGTAAAAAATACGTAAATTCAATATAATCATGATTCTACTTAAATATACCATGGAAGAAATGCATCACTACAAAATAAACAAGAGAGGAAGTTGCAAAATATGAAAATCCAGCAGGAATTCTTTGGATGAATAACAAAACACATCTTATCATTCTAGGGAAGACCTTGATCAGGGGTTTTATGTGCTGTTCTATCCAGTTACAAGTATGGATGGACAAATACAAGATGCTTATTCTGCCTTAAATTGGGCATCTCTGCCAAACAAGGGTTTGTACCTGTAGCAAGCCTCTACTGTGGCATTATGCCACCATTGGGATAGGGTTGTCATGATCTAACTATCATCATATCAAGTATCTTCTCTACAGAGACAGACCTGTGAGTGTTTGAGGCAGCAATTAGTTAATAAATAACCAATACCTAGATGTTTAGAGGAAACATATAAATATATAAACACATATTTGGAGGGAAAAGGGAGGAAGGCTATTAGTTTATATTATTTATTAAATTTATATGGCATTTATTTATAAAGCAAAATTACATTTTAAAGGATAAAATGTGGCAGTTGAAGAAAGCAAGTTTCAGTGTTTTGAAGATCACAAATCAATTGGATAATAAGATTTAAAGTATGAGCCAGGAACAAAATAAGGTCATTGTTGTAGGAGTAAAATTAGAGTTGTTAGGTCATTCAGGTGCTATTTTAAATTGCAAGCAAAGAGGTTTAATGATTGCCATGCAACTGCAAACTGGCATTCTTTTTCAAGATTCTTTAAAGAAGAAGTACACAAATTAAATGTGTATTTTTGTGTCAGTGTGTTTATTCCTGTCTTACAGCAAGCCCAAATTTTTTCCATGCAGCAGGCATTGTTTAGAGAGAAGTTTTTGCTAGCTGTTTTAATTAGAAGCTTATCACTTTCCTGGAATGGATTTATAAAGAACAAAAAGTTCTACATCTTGCTTTTTGCAGGCCTTCTAAGACTCCATAGAAACTTCTCAGAAAAGCATAATCTAATGTAGCTTCCTATAATTTCTTTTAAGCTTGGTTGTTTGCCATCTTTTGCATTTAATTAGTTGTTAATAACAAAGCAGTGGTAATGAACCAAATGTTATTCTGGATGGACAAGAGCATTTAAACTGAGCAAATTCCCAGTTTTGATTGCTCAAGAGTCTGGTTTTCGCCTGCTTTTTTTTTTTTTTTTTGGTCATTTTGCATCATCATTAAACTAATTCTGAACAGAAAAAGGGTATAAAAATATTGCAACAAATTTGAATCATCATTAAATTAATTCTGAATAGAAAAAGATATAAAAATATTGCAACGAATTTAATGATCAGTATTTTTAATGGTGGCATTCATAAGTATTCAAAGAACATAGCATAATGATATCATTATGATAGTAGGGTGAGAATTTGCTAGTTGTTTTTTTTTGCTCCCATGGAAAATGATTTTTTTTAAATGTTTTCAAATCCATATTTAAGACAATTTAAGTAAAGACTGGTTGGGCAAGGACAGGTTTTCTCATAAGAAGTTTCTCCAAAATAGATTTTTGGATGCTACTTTGGTCATACCTACAAGGCTGGAAGTGAGAAGGAACAATGAGCTTTCAGGAAACTTTAATGATAACCAGTTGATCTAGTTTGCACATGAGCAGAATATAATTCCCTACATTTCAAGCTAGCCATGTTTTTAATGTACCACCTGGTAGCCCAGCTAGTCACAATGAAATATATAACTCACACTGGGTGATGAATATCTGACCTTTGAACATCTCTGGATTGTCATCGTATTTATCAGGCAGGAAGCAGGAAGAACAGAAGCAGTGTTAGTGACAACACAAGTGACAGGTTAATTTGTTCCAGTTGTATCATTGATTTGTTTCAGTTGAGTCAAACAGATAATCTGAACATCCATCTAGTTCTGCTGGAGGTTCACTAGATTCTTACACCAGAGGAAGGCATTGGAAACTTATTTAGCAATCAATCATGTTTTTCAGAAAATATGATTAAAAACAATCAATCCAGACTTCTCACTTCAATGCGTTGAGGAAATGAAACTTCAGATAACATAAGAATTGGCAATTTATTCCAATTATATTCTCTTGCACTCATGGATATACTGTAGCTGTGTTGAGTTATGCTAGGGAACTGATATATCATTTATGAGTTTAAGATTCATAGGTAGGTCATCACAGCTAATAAATTTGCCAAAAAAAGACAATCAGAAAATTGGTTACCTGTTTAATATAATTTTATATAAATTGTATCCTAAGATTCCAAAGTTACATCAAGCCATGATCAACAGAAGAAAACATCACATTCTATTGGCACTGATTTGCTATTTCCAGATTGAAAAACTGCTTCATTATTTTATTGATTAAATAGGTATCTACTTTGCTGCAGTTTACACAATCTATCAAAAATAAAAAATTATCCAATTACAATAATAATAGAATAGGAACTGTCAAAAGCATCAAAAACAAATAAACAGTACATAACAAGATAAATGTAATCAGTGAAAAATAAGGAGATAAAGAACAAGATGACATCAGTTAGAAACATAAGAAAAGCATTCCAAAATAATTCACTTTTTAACAGATATCTAAAAAACAGGAGAGGGGTTAGCTCTACCTCCATTGGGAAGTAGTTATAATTCCTTTGAACCTTTCAGTAATGTGATACTATAAGTATTTTTTTTCCTAAAAGTATCCTAGCTAGATCAAACCAACCCAGACAGGAAAAGGTAATCCTGTAGATACCCTGGAAAAATGGCAAAAAATACAAAGGTGTTGGATTCCTATACAATAATCTAGAGTCTGATCATGATATGCTGCCCCCCTATTTTATTGCCCCATGCTCTGCCCCACCCCAAAAATTACATTGTTTCTTAGGAGTTACTTATATTACTATATAAGTTACATTTTCATTGCAGTGTCAGAGTTTCAGGATAACTAAGTGAAGATCACAACAATTGATAGTAAAAATTATTTCACATGTGGTGAAATGTATTAAATAGATTTAAATAGATTAAATAGATTTAAAGATAACTAACTTGCTTGTTTTGCATTTTGCTTTGTTTGAATGTCATATACTAGTTGACCAGATTTCAAAGAAAAAAATATAGAGACATTAATATATTTCTTTTAGTCAGTCTTAACTCCTAGCTTGGACAAATTCCTGCAGGTATTTTTGGCAACATTTTTGACAATGATTTGTCCTTGACTTCTTCCTCCTAGAGCTTGAGAAAAAGAACCTGGGCACCCACCTGGCTTTATGCCTAAAGCAGGACTATAACTCACATTCTCCCAGTTTCTACCCTCGTGCCTTTAACCACTACATAAAACTGTCTCTCTGTATAACTGGTTTTATTAATTAATGCGCAAAAGTGCTCAGGCAGACACAATTTAACTGGGTTGAAAAAATGTTAATGATCATTATATGATAGCAAACAGACACATTAATAAGTAGGTCTTTCCTCTAATCTTGTAGCCAATTGGAGTTTTGTAATCCCAAATACTGTTCCTATATACAATGAATCCATATTATGACTTGTTTGAGCCTTCTAATGTTACTATTATGAGCCAGCTAGAGATCTTGAAATCTGGAAAATGTTCCTGACTTGGAAGTATGCTTAAAATATATCTTCAAAATCTGGGCTGTCTGATTACCTTGTCGTGTAACGTTTATGAATATATACTAAATGCACGTGATGGTATGTTGCAATTTTGCAACTTCTCTTTATCTCTCTATTACAAAGCATTTAAGGTAATTTTCACCAACATAGCTTAGTTGTTTTAAGATTCATTGGTAAAAAAAAATTTGCACACAGAGAGGGCAGCATGTCCTGCTAAGACCATGATGTTTTGTAATAGAGAGATAAAGAGAAGTTGCAAAATTGCAATGCATGGTGATAATACAAGCATTTGAGGGGAAGGAGGAATCAATTGTTTGCTTTGGTAACTCTGCTACTTTTTCTAGTTGTATCTTGACAAGTCAATGGCCATACTGGGTGTTTTACACATTGACACAGAATAGGATATAATCACATTTTTATTATATTTCTATGGAAATTTCTAGAGCTTGCTCATTTCTAAGAAATATTATTGGAAACACTGACTGGAAAAATGTACTTAGGATATTTATAGCCAGTACCCAGCCCATAGGCACTGAATGTGAATTTAAAATATGCATTCTCTTGGACAGATAAACACTCTTCTTAGATAAGAGGCAGCTCTAACAATAGAAATAATGTGCCATGTGGAATAAGTCTCCATGTAGCCCAACAAAGAACAAAAGCCTTAGTCATTCCTCTGAAAAAATGTGGCTTAAGAAGGAATGATTATTAAATATATGCCATCAAGTCATTGTCAAATCATAGCAACAATATAGATCAATTTTCTCCATGATGATCTGTCCTTAATCTGTTATTTCAAATCTTCCTGATGTACACTTATCCCCACTTTGCTGCTGTTCTTGTCCTCTTTTTCATTTCAGCTGTTCCAGCTTTAGATCTTTCTCAAGACAGCTGGCTCTTCATATAATTCTGAAAGAGAATCATTTGAGTTTGGTCAGTTGTGTCTCAAGTGGGTTTTCTTGAGGGTTGATTTGTTCAATAATCCATTTCTTTGGTATTCCCAGCGGTCTTTTCCAACACAAAAGTTCAACAGTGTCAAGCCACTTCCTATTCTACTTAGTATAAAATTCATACAGTTAGGATAATATTAGTCTTAAAGTAAAAGAATTTCAGAATAATAGTCCCATATAAAATGAATGAAGCAAGCAATGAACCAGAAAACTACTCACACTAAAGAAATGTGCCCGAGAAATGTGAAACAAGTCACTCATATGAAGACTTGAAAAAAGACGTGAAAAGAGAGATATACTTCCTTCCTACTGCAATATAAATCAGTGATGGCTAATCTTTTCGGCACCGAGTGCCAAAACTGGAGCGTGCGTGCATGTGTACATACACACATGTGTATGCCGGATCATCGGAACCCAGAAGAGACAGGACTCTGCATGCCACCTCTGGCACCTGTGCCATAAGTTCGCCATCACGGGTATAAATGATATTCCACAATATTCTTGCTGCCTGATCTACTCCCTGCATTTTAGAAAGGTTAACCATGACAGATTGTATAGTAATCCATCTTTATTACACAATTTGCTACATTTTTATAAAAGAATACCATTTAGGATAGCACTCAGCAATAGCACTTAGACTTATATACCGCTTCATAGTGCTTTACAGCCCTCTCTCAGTGGTTTACAGAGTTAGCATATTGCCCCCAACAATCTGGGTTCTCATTTTACCCACCTCGGAAGGATGGAAGGCTGAGTCAACCTTGAGCCGGTGAGATTCGATCTGCTGAACTGCAGCTAGCAGTCAGCTGAAGTAGCTTGCAGTATTGCACTCTAACCACTGTGCCACCTCGGCTCTCCAAGGTGTGGCTTTACTCCCAAGTCGACCCTGCTTTCTGAGTTGTTGTTGTCTTCTGGTACCTCTGTGCATGCGCACACTGGGAACGGGCTCCAGCTGTTCCTCTTCCTCGTTGCTATCTATCTCCCTCTCTGCCTCCAATGCAGAGCCCTGATCCGAGCTTTCCCCAGCCTACAGGACGAGCCCATGTTCCTCCCTAACCTCCTCACTGTCTGACTCTGCTGCTAGCTCCACTGGCTGCTGGCGGGCCACAACAAAACTATATTGTGTTCCAGTCTCTGAAAAGTTTATGGTGGTTGATCTGTCTCTTCCTGTGGTTATCAGTAGCATTGAAAAGCTAAGTTGATTTAACTCTGGTATAGAAGCCATTAAGTTGAGACTGCTGTGAAGCCAGAATGCTTTTTTTCAAAGGTTTTTGAGAATTTGAATATTAAAGTAGTGTTGATTTTGTTCTGTCCCTTTTTTTTTTCTTCATTCAATCAAGTGTGTGTGTCCAATTCTCAGAAATAGCATGAACTTATCCCTGCACTATACTTGGCAAGGTTTTTCAGAAGTGGTTTATCGTTACTTCCTTCCTAGGACTGAGAGTGACTGGCCCAAGATCCCCTGCTGGCTTTGTGACTCACTGCCTCCCATTTTCTAATTGGATGCCACTGCACCAAACTAATCACTCGTTATCTCTAGCCTCCTGATACCTATAGTTGTTGCCAGTATTTTGTAAACCAACTTGGGAGGATTGGAATACTAAAAAAGTGGCCTAAATATTTTGGAATAAAGAATTAAACAAATGCTTTCTTTAAAATGGACAAAGCTATCCAAAGACATTTTGCTGCCCTTGGTTTTGAGAAACAAGGTGAACTAAAGGATGGATAGGCACAGAAATACAAAACTGTGACTGTAGTATATCAAGGATTTTTTTTCAGGAATGAAGTTTGTCAGAGGCTATCTGCTACCTGTCATCAGTTTATGAGAGTTAGAGAGTGTTCCTATACATATTTTTTGCATTTTCTGGGTAGATGGATGGGAGGATTACACCACTATCTCTTCTACTTCATTCCATAGGTTTACTCCTTTGTAATTGTGTTTAGATTGCAACCACCAGGAATGGGGGGAAAAAATAGCAAGTGTGAAGGATGGCTAATAACTGTTATGAGTTGCATGTTAAAAATAATGTTATACTCACCACTTGTAAAATGTTTTAGTTACCTTAAAAGGATAAAATAATATAAAAGTCAGCATTCAACTAGCTTTGAATCCCAACAGTCAATTCTGACTTTTCCAAAATAAAATGACTTAATATTGATATCCAATAAGGAAAAAACCAAATACCCATTTGTAGGTCATCCAAGTGTCTGTCAAGGAGTCAGATTCAACTTGGAAAATTCCTGTCTTCTCCAGACACAATAAAAACAGGAAATATTTACCAAATTTCCAGGTGTCAGGAAATACTTTTAAAACCTTGCAGTGATCAAAACAGCTATTTAAAGAGATATGGTGCTATAGACAGGTGTTAATTATGATACCTAACTTTCAAAATATATGCTTTGGTACCCGTGGGATAGATTAATCTGTAAAAGGGCTGTGCAGACTTTGAAAGATAGCATGGAAGCTGTTTTCCTTATTAACATTCATGAGCAGTAAGGACTAAGGTTTTATAAATGCTACGCTTTGGTAAACTAAAATTTCATACTGTTCTCATTTATCCTTTTCTCTTTTCAAGAACTTCGGGTATAAGCAACACTCTTCACATCCTAACACATAGACTAACCACAAAAAAGATTATATATTAAGATATTTATTTATGATGCCAGACTAATAAAATACAAGAAAGTACAAAATTTAAAATACAGGAAAAAAAGCAAATGTGAAACAATTAATGAGAAGAGGATCACCCAGTTTCTGTAAATTGTAGTTATATCTAGAAACCAGGCAACCTTTATAATGGCTGTCCAAGTTAGGTCTTGCAAAAAGAAGATTGTAATTTCTTGATCAAAGAAAAACTAAAATTTCTGATAATCCAATGATTATGAGCACCAGATATCATGGGTGCTACAATGGGCAAGGTAACAATACATGTATCACTGACCCAGTCTCTGTAACAGACAAACATACATTTTTTTGGTATGGAAGACTGTTAAATTTGCCTAAGGTCTCTGTAATAGATAGTGCACCAATCTGAGCCAGGATGTTACAGTATCAAGATAACTAGGAGTCATCCATGGAGAACTTTCAATTGTTCCATTAGAGGGCTGGATGATTTTGACCATGTCGTTTTATAGATCTTAATCCCAAATACTTCATTTTAGTTCATTTAAGGCTTTATCTTGGCTGAGTGATGATGCTATAAGGGATGAGAGACCAGAAATTCCAGATCAGAATCAGAATTTGTCTCTTTAAAATCTTTCAAGTAGGGTGAGATGAACTAGAGATTTCCTCCCCAATATTTGTTTCAACCAAAATTCAAGTTAGCTCAGTTTCATGTGGGCTCCAAGAGAAATGCAAACAAATTGTAGCTAAAGAGGGCATAAGCATAGAACATGGAACTTCAGAACTGGATTGTAGGAACCTTTTGGGGAGTCCATCAGAACTGTGAATGGTCACTAAGAGAACAGTTGTAAGTTGAAGACTACCTGTAGAAAGCTCACAAAGTTGATTATTTCACAGGATGGAGAGTTGAAGTAGATGTCTAGGCACTTAAAATCTTTAACTTGCTCATTTAATAGCAGACTTAAAAGCAGTTTCCAAAGAAAATTGGAGCCTTGGTTTTTGTGAAATTGACTTCAATAAATTGCTTAGAACAATAGACACCAAATCAGCTAAGCATCTGTAAAGGTGCACCTGGGGTACAGGTAAAATGGCCAGGTCTTCTGCATTCAAGAGAATTGAAATAGGACAGTGAACAAGAGATGAAATTCTGGTTTAGAAAGGGTCACAATCATGTCATTTGTATAGAAGTTGAAAAAAAGAGGCACAGATAGGAACATGAGAGGTTAAATCACTATTAGAGGTGCCTATAATTTGCATTGTATGTTTTGATATAACAAAATTATTAGCTTGAGAAAGTGACAATCAATGGATGCTAGTTTCCTCCCTAGTCTCTCATGAGGAATAGAGGAAAAGAGTCAAAAGCTGCTCTTTAGTCAATATAAGCAGCATAACAGGTACCATGAATAAGGATAGAGTATTTTTCAGCTAGTCCTCAACTTATGACCACTATTGGGACTGGAACATCTGTTGCTAAGCAATGTGGTCATTAAGTGAGTTGTGCCCAACTTTACAATGTTTTTTGCTGTGGTTGTTAAGTGGATTACTTCAGTTGTCAAGCAAATCACTGAGGTTGAAGTCAGCAGCTTCCTCCATTGACTTTCCTTGTTGGTCACCCCCTGAGAGGGTCATAAGTGGCATTTACATGAACCCAGGATGCTACAACCATTGTAAATGCCTGCTGGTTGCCAAGCACCCAAATTTTGATCACATGTCTGCAGGGACACTGCAACATTTATAATGCAAGGGCTGATCATAAGTCACTTTTTCAGCACTGTTGTAACTTTAGTCATTAGCAAATAGTTATAAATCAAGGACTAACTGTAAATGATAAGAAATTACATATTCATCTATTGTAGAATATCCTGATCTAAAACCCACTTGTGCAGGACCAAGATTTTCCCTCAGTACATCCAATCTAAAAGTCGGCAGTATAAAAACCAGGCATAGAGTTTGCTAATTACGGACACTAAACTAATTGGGCAATACATAGCTGAATTTTGCCTATTGTCTGTTTCTTGTATATTGGGAGAGTATTAGAATTAAGCCATTCTTTGGTGAGCAAAAAAGGATGATTATTGGCACTAAATAAATTATTTCTAACCCTGAGGGGAAAAAATGAAAATGGAGAACATGTATGCTCATAAAGCCTGGTTATCTAAGGATTACCAGTACTTTTTATTCTTTAGGCTTAGTCATTAAATTTTGTGGAGTCAAAGTGTCCATTGTGATATAAATTGAATTACACTAACGTATACTAAAATAGCAATAATTCTATGCATTAGTTTGCAACTTTTAACATTTTTAGGCTTTTCTTCTCTTTTTTTAATACTCTGTTCTTATGTCTTCTTGCCTGACATAAAATTCTGGTTACCATGTTCAATGTTTCAAGTTACAACAAAGTGAATAGTATAAACCTCCAAATCTGATAGAGGTAGGTGTAGAAAATGTTTTTGAAAAGGGTGATCAAGTACTATATGTGATGCTTCACTAACATAGATGGACTTGCTATTTCCACAGATTTATGAATAAACATATCTCAAATGATTGAGTGATTATGAAATAAGATGTCTGTTTCAATGAAAGGCTAAGTTTTGTATTACTTGTTATTGCAACCTCAATGTGAGTAGATCTTCCAAGGAATTTTTGACACAATTAATTAACATGCTGATGCTCCCACAACCCAGTTGTTAGCTCACACATTTCAGTTTCAGTTTCATAGGCTGGTATGGTTTGTGCTACGGTTTGATTAACAATTATTGTTTTGGTTAATCATAATTAGCTGGGGTAATATACCATATTAAGCTATAGGTCAATAATTACAAAACACAGTGACTGAATTCATACTTCATGTTATGCCAAAATTGATCAAATGAATGAACCCAGCCATGTTCTCTCTGTCTCTCTGTCTGTCTCTGTCTCTGTCTCTGTCTGTCTGTCTGTCTCTCTGTCTCTGTCTCTCTCTCTCTCATTTCCTCCCTCCCTCCCTTAGTAACATTTCTAATGTAAAGTAGAAAATAACTTCATGGAACCTGTAACTATACTTAGATGTTTATTTTAGTTCAGTGCATACGTTTTGACCTGTATCCAGGGGTGCTATTCAGCAGGTTCTGACAGGTTCTGGAGAATCGGTAGCAGAAATTTTGAGTAGTTCGAAGAACCGGCAAATACCACCTCTGGCTGGCCACAGAGTGGGGACGAAATGGGGATTTTGCAGTATCTTTCCCCTGCCACACCCACCAAGCCACGCCCGCAGAACCGGTAGTAAAAAAAAATTGAATTCCACCACTGCCTGTTTATGGCCTTTAAATATGTCATCAACAAAGTTTGTAAAATTATTGAATAGGTATAACCATTTGCCTCAGCCTTTTCCAATCTATCACCCTCTAGATGTTTAGGATTTCAAATTCCCAAACTGCCATCTTGTTTGGTTAAATCCTTTCAAAATAATGATAAAATAATAATGCCTGTGATGTGAGATTGAAAAGGAGGTCAGATGAGAGAAGGATGAAAAATGCAAAACAAAAAAAGGGAATAAGGCCCACATGTATAGCATATGACAGTACTTTCTCAGCTTCAGAAAGACTGATTTTTCAATTGCAATATTTTTCCAACAAATATTTATTTTCAAGGACATGTGCTAGCAATAATATAGAATTGACAACAGTGTACTTTTCAAAGTTCACCGAAGAAACATACAAGTCTAGAGACTGCACTGGTCATAAATTTGAAGGGGCTGGATTAAAACTGATTGCTGGAATCAGGAAATAAATTATGTAAATCTAAGCTTTCGAGTCTGTGGAATGAGAAAAAAAAGAAGCAGCAGACAATTTACAAGATCACAAAAATATGAAAGTATGAATGACTGCTGTTGTGAAAATGGCCCAAGCCCACTCCCTATACTATACAGAAGACACTCCAAAAGCCAGACAGTATTTGACTTTAAGGCTATGGCTGCTGGACAGAGGACATAAGGACAAAAAGCAGAATATGTCCTCCTTTGGCTGGGTGCCTGATAGCCCCACCTGAACTATATATTTGCCTTTGATGCAAAAATATCAGAATGAAGGAGCACTTTTGCATACCCAACGTTAAACTGTATGTATGTTGAATTAAACTAATTTAAATGAATTAAATTAAACCTGGACAGAACTCAGAATGTGGAAGCAATAGGCTTTATCCATTTTATTAGGAATTAATTACATTAACAGTAATAACTGTAGCAATACAATCTTATATTGTAATAACAGTTAGTTAGTTACACAACCTTGAAGGATTCATCGTATTTGGCAAAGCAAACAACGAAAGAGTTATACTCATGTAAATATTCACAACACTATTTAAATAAACTCTTTCATCGTGCCCACCAAACCACACAAGCAACTTTCTCCTTTTTATGCAACTCAGAATTCCTGAAGGAGCCTCAAATCTTATTTGCCTTCAAATGATCCATTAACTTAGAGAGCAAGTGTTTGCACGTCTGTAATGTTGATTGTATTGGCACTCTTATTGTGAGCTGTAATCTTCAGATACACAGTTCAGCTTTACGATTCAAGCCAGCACAATTCAAGCCAGACTAAGTTTTGATTGACCGCAAAAGGGAATAATGAATTTAATCCCAATAAATACATTACACAGGTCTGCGATAAAAAAGCTGTTTGATTATTTTCATCAAATTTCCATATATTTTGGTGTGCTGAAAACAAAATATTGAAAAAATTCCTAGACGTCATGATTTGCCAAAAAATGCAAAATTGTCTT
>JANHFM010000244.1:117079-133894 GCA_032468115.1 Grayia smithii | reverse complement strand
ATTGTTCTTCTACCATTTCATCTTTAATTTAACAACAGTCCTTCCTTTCCTCCCACTCTTCTCTACTTTCTTCTTCCTTACTCTCCTTTCTCTACACTACATCCCCCATTTTTCCATTGCATTGGAAACCAACTCAGTATAAACCCAACTACTCACCTCCACTTCAAACAGCTGTTAAAATTGATAACAATATGCTATAGATCCAGTGGTAGTATTGAATTGGAATTAACAACTACAATTAATCCCAAAGATGCCTTTTCAAAAGGCAACTGGACTCTCTTTGTTTTTCCTTGGAAACGTTTCACTTCTCATCCAAGAAGTTTCTGAAGTTCTGGAGAAGTTCTGGAGAACTGCAGAAGATTCTTGGATGAGAAGTGAAACATCTTCAAGGAAAAACAAAGACAAGCATGACCTGCATGACTGAAAATCTCCATAGCTGCAGTTAGGAATAGATAAACCATCTGACAAGCTCTCCCACATCTTAATGACAGGCAAAAATTCCAGACATGCGGATTTTGATACATCTTCCTTTTTCCTCTTCTCTTACATGCACCCAACATGACTTTAGTCAGAAAGTGCTGATCATGCAGAGACAATAAGGAAAAAGAATATTGGCACATTCCTTTTTCATCCCAGTGATATCGCTAACAAGAAATTCAACCACATCTGCAGCTTTGGAGAAACATTTTCACTTTTAATAAATACAAATTACGACTGTACAGAGCTAGTTAAATTGTTACAAAGATGAACCTTACAGTACTGAATGTATTTTTAAAAAGAGAAAGCTCTTTTTGTATAATTCTAATCTAATTAGTATCTTTTTGTATAATGCTAGTCAAAATAAGATGCTTTTTTCACACATTTGAATATTACACCAGCCTTATATTGTATAGTGCACAAACCAGAAAGCTCTGCTTTCTGGAATTCATCGTGTGCAATGATATCCTTAATTTAGCCCAGTTTTCTGGAGCATCATAATATTAGCTTTGAAGAATAGAGTAATGGTGCTTTAAATTGATAGGTAGAATCTGAACAAAATTAAGCCAACAATACGACTTGAAGTAGTGTGTATATACTGTTGAGGTGAACAAAATAAAGCCTTTTCCTAAAGCTCTTTGGAAGTCATTCTGAATCCCTTTGAATTCCTGTCTTGATAAACAGATGTGCAAACACACAACTGCCAGACTGTTCTCCATTGAATATACATGAACAGCTGCTGAGAAACATATGTCACTCCTGTTTCAAAATTAAGAGGAAGCTGAAAAGGTGCATAATAGTAGCCATCTATCATCTCCACAACCACCACCATCATCATAATTATTAAGCTTAGAAATAATTTAAGTGTTCATTAAAGAAATTTTATCTAATATAGCCTCGAATGGGGGACCAATCAGATGTCTTTTAAGTATATATCCCTCTGTACCATATAGCTTCCCCTTATGGATTGAATGCAATATCATACCCCAAATAGAAAAGAGCAGTGGTTTGCATGTCGAAGTTTGTGTCTACATTTTGGCATCATTACAATTAGGATCACCTATGATTAGAAACACTGATGATACTGAGACAATGTCTGAAAGGTTTTTTTTACCCTAAATCAGTGTTTCTCAACCTTGGCCACTGGAAGATGTGTGGACTTCAACTCCCAGAATTCCCCAGCCAGAAGAGCTTTCTTTCAGCACACATCTTTCAGTGGCCAAGGTTGAGAAACACTGCCCTAAATTGAGAACTAGGGTTAAATGAATCTATCCATTTAGGAATTTTTGTTTTCTTTTTAATTCTATGATATGTTCCAGAAGCAACATCTGTATTACATTGACTGAAGATTTACAAATAGCTTTCACATTACTGAGTTTTCAGGTACTTGTCACCAAGCAAAATTTTAAAAAGATAGATGAAGAAGTGGGAGAGATAAGATTGATGTTCAAACCATATCATAGCATATTATGATTTTAATATTCCAGTAGTATTCTCAGTATAGACTCTTGAATTTCCCATAACATTCTTATTGTTGTTATTTTAATGCCACTCTTTAATTTCCTACAGTATTTTCTTTTTTGTATTTCATTTACACATTATAGTAGAAATAGAAATAGTCTTCCATTTATGACCATAATTGAGCCCAAAATTTCTTTTGCTAAGTGAAACATTTGTTAAATGAATTTTGTTCCATTTTATGACCTTTCTCACCACAGTTGTTAAATGAATCACTCCAGTTGTTAAGTTAGTAGCATGGTTGTTAAGTGAATCTGGTTTTCCCATTGACTTGGCTTATAAGAAGGTCACAAAAGGTGATCACATTACCCTAGGATACTGCAACCATCATAAATAGGAACCAGTCACCAAGCATCCAAATTTTGTTCACATGACCTTGGAGATGCTGCAACAGTCATAAGTGTGAAAAATGGTCATATCATGTCACTTTTTTCAGAACTGTTGTAACTTTAAATGGCCACTAAATGAACTGTTGTAAGTCAAGGACTATCTATATTTGGATTTTGACCATATCCTGCAATAACCGTAATTTATTGAAATTATATTTCTTTTGGTGTTCAGCTTGAATTTTGAATTTTATTAAAGAAATAATATATCTCAATGTATGTTTTTTCCTACACAAAGTTCAGTTCAATATGGTACTGCAGTTTAAGAATTTGAGTTCAAAGGATGGAAGTTATACAGATGTATAACTCATAATTTAATTCATAATTCTTATATATGCATGTTTGCAAACAACATTACCAAATACACTTTTTTGGCAGATTGCACCAATTTGCCAAAGGTATATGTATTTTGACCGTTATTTTTACATGTTTTCTCCTATATATGCTTTTTTCTTTCACTGGTAAATTACATCATGACATTTGAATAAATGAAAATTTCAAAGAACTGTATTCTGCTTTGCATTCTCATTTGTAAAAATGCATTGTTGGAGTAGTTTTCAAAGGGATGGTTCAAATTGGCTGGTTACAACTATTGGAAGGTAAAACCCTCTATGACATCCCTGCTAGTCAGGCCACACATCAAACCCCTCCCCAACTGAGATATAAGTTGTTCTATTTGTCACCGAGGGCAGATCTACCTGTCAATCTCTCATGCTTTCTTATTTCCACTGCTGCTGATAAATCATGTCAGTCTCATCTTGCTGGCTCAACATCAAACCTTTACAGTGTGTTCATTCTTCTATTATCTATTTCTATCATTTTTCTTATCTACCACATCACATAAAGATTTTGATTGGTCCTTCTTCATTGGCAACTCTTCTCCCTGGGCAGTCACAGTTCCAGCATCTCTGACTGCTGTATAAGCAGTGTCCAATTAAAAAAACCTCTTTATTGCTTATTTAAGATCTCAATGCATTTAAGATCTCTTGCATTTAGAATAAATATGAATATCCATACGTATGTACACATACACATATATTAGTGCCAATTTTCCACATCATAACTAAGTTCCTCATTTCATGAAGGGTCAAAGTTGCATGCTGAAACCAGAAGGAATGCCTTTACCATTTATTTATGGTAGGGATAATATCATTATACCATAAGAACCGTGGTGGAACAGTGGTTAGAATGCAGTACTGCAGGCTACTTCTGCTGATTGACTGCAATTTGGCAGTTTGAATCTCATCAGGCTCAAGGTTGACTCAATCTTCCATCCTTCCGAGGTGGGTAAAATGAGGACCCAGATAGTTGGGGGCAATATGCTGACTCTGTAAACTGCTTAGAGAGGGCTGTAAAGCAACGAAAAGTGGTATATAAGTCTGTGATGGCGAACCTATGGCATACATGTCAGAGATGGCACACAGAGCCCTCTTAATGGGACCACGCGCCATCACAAGCTGCTCTTCTGGCTTCTGGTGGGCACATGAGCACCAGCCAGCTAGTCTTTGCGGGCGCTGGAGTGCTGGAAAATGGCCCAAAAAATGGCCTGGAAAACAGCCCCAAAATGCCCTGAAAACAGCCGGAAAACAGCTTGAAAAAAATGGCCTGGAAATGACCCGGAAAACAGCCTGGAAATTGCCTGGAAAACATCTGGAAAATGTCCCCAAAAATGACCAAAACACAGGCATGCGTGCACCGGCCAGCTCATCTTCAGTTTTCCGGCATGCACATGCAAGCGAATGCAAGCACATTCCTGTTTGGGCACTCGGTGCCAAAAAGGTGCACCATCACTCGTCTAAGTGCTATTACTACTGCTATTATCTTTTCTTCTCTTTCCTAGCCTCTGTCATTGCTGAGTTAAGCTGAAAATGCTGCAAGAACATCTTTCTCTCCATTTACACATAACTATTACGTATGCTCCTTTTTCATACTCCAGGGTCCAATGGTATTGCTTCTTAACTCCATCATTCCCAGAAATCCACTGCCTTTTTCAATGCATCCATCCATGAACTATCCAATTACTGTGAATCCTGTCCTCTGCTTTCCAGTCCCAGTGTCAACTTCTCAGCCTTATATGCTGTTACAAGGATTTCAATAGAGGTTGTGTGCTTTTGTCATAAACACTTTCCAAAGGGCGACTGTCTTCTCACTCTGGGCTTCTCATGGACCATGTTAAGGCTGGTGTGCATTGGTAGCTCCTCTTGTGGTAGGTCCTGAAATCAGGCTGGAAAGCATTGCTTATTACCAGCAACCAGCTACTCTTTCTAGGTGAAAACTGGCACATTGGGCATGATCTCAAGAAGAAAGTCTTTTGACAGATACATCTGCAACTCTAGATGAAATTTACAAGGCTACAGGCAGAGATGTGCAATTTTGTAGTAGAGGAAGCTACCACTCATACACTAACTCTCATGGTATTGTGTAAAACAGAGAAAAGGGCAGCTGACAAAAGATTACAGATAGTCCTCAACTTGCAACAATACATTTAGTGACTGTTTGAAGTTACTGTGGCACTAAAGAAAGTATCTGCTGACCATTTTTCACATTTACGACTGTTGTAGTTTCCCTGTGGTCACATGATCAAAATTCAGATGCTTGGCAACTAACTCATATTTATGATAATTGCAGTGTCCCAGGGTCACGTGACTGTTGCCGCCTTTAAACAAGCAAAGTCAATGGGGAAGCCAGATTCACTTAACAACCCTGCTACTAACTTAACAACTACAATGATTCACTTAACCATCATGCCAAGAAAGGTTGTAAAATGGGGCAAAGCTCCCTTAACAAATGTTTCACTTAGCAACAGAAATGCTGGGCTCCATTGTTGCTTCCTCATTTCTTTTTTCTTTTTTTTGTTATTTTTTATTTAAAAAAAAAACAAAGATAAAACATTCCATCTTTCCTTATGCATTGTGTCGTCTGGGTACAAACATTTCTGTGTTACATCTTTTCTCATTTATAATATCTTTCACATTCACAGTAATTTTATAATATGTTAAGCACATGTAAAATTCTCCATTTTCTTCTTAGCATCTTTTAATAATAATACAATATTAACATCAAATATTTATTCTCTAATACATATACTAACAATTTTCCTCTTATTTATAATTCTTTCTTAATATATTTTCTACTTTTTTTTTGGTCTCCTCCATTTCCAAACTCCATTTTTATTCTCCAACCATTGATAAAATGCTTCCCATATCATTTCATATCCAGTTTGCTCTTTCTCCTTAATTGTTAACATTATTTTGTTCATTTCTGCATGTTCTAATATTTTCCTTATCACCTTCTCTTCAATAGGAATGTTTCGAGTTTTCCGTTGCTTCCTCATTTCTGTGATAATAGCCAACAGTCGTCTATGAGGCTAGCATATGCTGTTGAAATCAAGCAGTGCTTTAAACTGCCCAGATTAAACCCCAGAATCTCCCAGCGTGCTTTAAAAAAAAACAAAAATCCAAGCCAAGGGTAGGGCACAACAACTAGGTTGCCTGATGTTGAACCCAAGATAAGAGGGCTGAGAAAGGAGCAAACAGATGACAAAAGCTTCAAAAGTCCAAATATGGGTAAGATATAGGGCACCTGAGGCTTTTGGTGTTTCACAGAAGCAATGAATGGTTGGCTGTGCGTCATTTGCCCTTTTTCCAAAAAGAGAATAAAAATATAGAGAGAGATGTCCAAAACATGAACTTCTCTGGCATGAAGAGCTCCACTTGACTATAAAGCCATGGGAACCCCAAGGAGCAGAGAGAATAGCAAAAGGGTATACCATGGCAAGACCAGGGTACCATGGCAGGGTACCAGGGTACCATGGTATACCATGGCAAGACCAATGGGAGAGATGAATGAAGTGTCTTTCCATCCTTCCGAAGCATATAAAATGAGGACCCAGATTGTTGGGAGCAATATTCTGACTTTGCAAACCACTTAGAGAGTGCTGTAAAGTGCTGTGAAGCAGTATATAAATCTAAGTGCTATTGCTACCTTCCAAACACCCGTCAATGCAGGGTTCATTGTCTCCATACAGTGACTTGAAAAATGAAGGACAGCACAATATAGGACAGCACAAAAGCCTGTACTATAAGATGATACTGCAGTGGGATACTTGCAGACGTCTGTGGATACCTGGGCTCTTAAAATGAAGGATGAGGCATGCTTGCAGTGGAGCAAAGCAGCATATAGTTTAGTCTAGGTTCAAATCCAACATGTGCAAACCAGAGCTAAACTGACCAATCAAAAGAAATGTCCAGTTAAATTGTATGTTTTGCAGCCCACTTGTCTGGTACTTGCATTTGATTTGAAGGAAATGTTGAGGGAGGGAAAGCAATCTGGTATCCCCATAGGACAGATCTTTTGGATAGTGTCACAAACCTTTTACATCGATTCCTGACAACAGCAGTGAATGGGTTAATTTAAATCCCAGAAGTTAGGGAGTCGAGGTTTAAGAACTATCGAGAAAAGTTTTGAACACAGTATATCCCCATGTGGGAGGGATATCCCCTCCCACAAAACACAGAGGCACATATATGCATACAATGAAAGAATTACGGAAATCAGTGAAAGGAGCTGTGTGTGAAATCCCTGCAATTCACACACTCCCGGTGCAATGCCCAGACCATACTGAGCTGTGCCTCAAGTAATTGCTCCCATGAAGACCCCATAGAGGCCCCCGAAAATGTGAACGAGCTCTTCGCTTTCTGGCGGGGAGGGCCTCTGGAAATGCGGGCCTTTTGTCAAAGAGGAAAGCGCTTCTTCCGTTGGATAAACGCAAAAAAAAAAAAAAACACCAAACCAACAACAACCCAAAACCCCACTGAAACTTTAGTTTCCCCAGCGGTCCAAAGAACGTAAAACTTTGCAAAGTTTCCCTCTTCAAACAGAGGGAATCGTTCCCGACTTTATCTTTTTTTTTTTTCTCTACATCCTGAAGATGCAGGCCGAGGGAAGCGCGCTGATGGATACCTTGGCTTCAGGCGCCGAGAAGGCGAAGCTGAGGCACGCGCGTGTCCTTCCACGCAGCGATTTCATTACCGGTGGACTCCGGCGACGGGGAAGAGGAGCGTGGAGGTTGGAAGGCAGAAGCTGAATCACGCGCTGGGAGGAGCGGCGGGGCGGGGGAAGAAAGCGAGATGGCCAGAAGGGGGTCTCCTAGGAGGGAATGGGGCGGGTGGAGTGAGCTAGATGGGAAAGAAGCGGGCAACGTCCTTTGCTATAAATGCAGAACTAACACCGGACAAATCCAAGCCTCATGACACTCCCTTCGAGTTACCCAGGGGACTGGGTTGAGCTGAGCCTCCGCCTTCTAGCAATAGTAGCACCAGCGTGCTCTGAAGGCGAAGAGAAGGGCTCGTAGCGAGCAGAGAGACCGAACTAAGGGAGAAGAGGGAAAGCTCCACCAATCCGTAGGTGTAACCACTGCGGCCACTTCCTCGCCCTGCGACACACGCGCGGGGACGCTCCTGTAAGTTTCTTTCCCCTCCACTCTTTCAGCGCTATTTCAACTTTGTTAACACCCGTATCTTTAGGATCAGGTAAGGCGTGGAAAGGTCTGAGTAACTGTGACTTGAGGGATACTGATGTTGCAACACCGATGAGCGGAGGCTGCTCCTGCGAGATGCAGATGCGGTAGGAATACTAGGAGTTGGGTATTGTTATTTCCTCCTCTCCGTTCTTTGCTTTAAAAAAAATCAAACAGTTGCAATCAAAATCCAGCAACGTGATTTCTGAATTTCATAGTACTTGGCTAAACTTGGGTATTGTATTGGATCATAATTCTGGAATACTTAAAATCTAAAAAAAAAATGGAGATATTTAACTTGCTGCTATATTTAAAGATATTTATATTGTTTCTAGGATAAAGTATTCCTTTTAAGATTTACTATTATTTACACTGCTACTTCTTTTTCTGGTGAAGCGCAATACAAAATATATCTTTCAAGGTGTATATGTACATCATTATATAAGCACTTCTTGGGAGGTTGTACACTGTTCAGAAAACTTTGAAAGTGGGATTGCATTAATCAGTTCACAATAACAACTGGGCCCCTCAATGAAGACAGTAGTGCTGTTCCAAGGCTAGCTTGAAACAATGCCACAGAAATAATGCTGTGTACAAATGATAAACGGTCTCTACACTTCTGGCCTCATCATGTGAATCCTCTTGTCTTTGTTCTCTTATCAGCACCTCCAAACCATCACTTAACAGTGCAGACTACCAGCCCATTACTGTACAAGGGGCAAATTTTCCAACTTATCACAGCATCCAGTGGAAAAAGTTATATTCTTGCTTGGATCTAAAAAATAAACAATTGAGTTCACAGTCTGTTCTCCTCTGAACATTGAAATAATTTCATGCCAGTATTGTATCTTAACTATTGCTGTGTTTTTCTTGATTTTCTCTCACAAGATATTTATAAGGTACTGATTTCTGGTGCTTCAGTACATGCATTGGCTCTTTGCAGTTAAACGCTGTAGTCCCAGGGAAGCTCTTTCTATTTGGTTGGGTTGGTTAAAGTCCATTGAATTCAGTGGCATTTGAATAGCCAAACTATGTAGAGGATCATAGTCACATGTTCTGGTTAGGAAACTCACTCCATTATATGACCTTTGGCGCCTTCTCTTGTCCCCTGATTATTATCGAAGTCTGACGTAAATAAAAGTCCAGATTTAACTAATAGGAATGTGTACTTTAATGTACTTTGCACTTGGAAAACTCCATGGATATGTTTAATTTAGTTACCCGTTACTACTCTTGACTCTTCCAAACCTTTCTATTTTATCCGCATTTGGCTGCCTGGTATGTGTACCCTGTATTGTAGAACACATCAGTTGGTTTATGTGGGTAAAGCGAGGAATGATTTCTTAACACTCCAATCTTGCTAAGTGGATTAGAATTGATAGTTTTAATAGAGTCATAATAATTGGAAGAATCTGTCATTTATTGCAAGTGTAGGTCAGAATTTAAAAATATGTAAAATTCTGAGGATTATACTAATCTTGGGTCCCTCAACATAGAAATGGTAATATTTGAGACCAGGTGGAAGAAAATTGTAAAACAATCCTGTGTGTCAAACATCACCAGTATGGGGCCTATCAGTGTAGACATTTCCATTACCATACAAAAGTAAAGAGTGAATCACGCTCCATAAAGTCTTCCTAATACTGATTTTTTTGCTATGTGTAGAGCAGCCAGAATAAACATTACATGATTTAGGATATATACAGATAAACATGCATGAAATAACCAACTGTGTCTCTGCTGTCTGTCTGTCTGTCTCTGCTTTTAAACTGAAATTAGTGCTATTGCTTGAGTAGACTTAGGAAGATTTGCTCTATGACCTTTGGTGTATAATTATGGAAGAGAAGAAGAAGCAGACATTTGAAAAGGGAGAAAAATGCTTGGGAAACATAGACAGAGAAAACAGTGGGAATTCTCCAAATGGAATGTCGATCACTTTTACATCTGTGGAAAGTATGTGTGTGAACATGATAGGAATCTAGATAGGAAAAGGGTTGGATATGATTGAGGGAAAAGGAAATTGAATGAGAAATAAAGTCAACCAGTTCTCACCTCCTACAATTAGTGTGGATATAAAACAAACTTGATTCCTTTTGATATTTTTTAAGGAGTCATGAGTTGGAGGAAGTAGGTGGCTCATAAATACAATTTTGACATTAACTGTGTTTCTGAATCTAGTTATCTCTTAGATAGGATTTTCAAGGGGTTTCTTCCAAGACTATGGCTTTTAGGCTCACTAGCTTTGTTATTATCCTGTAGGTATTGTTATTATCCTTATAATATATAATGTATTGTAATAGGATACTTTTTTTGTCCATTGGTTTCTTTCCTCCCACCTGGTGGGTCCAGGGCAAAAATGAGGGTTCCTTTTATTGTCTTTGTGACTTCATAGCAAACATTTTTGACCTGATACGCCTATTTAAAACGAGAAGATATTTTTGCTTTTCTGTCTTATTGATGTGACTAAATGTTGCAATATTTAAGGCTGTAGACCAAGAACCATTGTGTGCATTTGGTAAACTGTTGAACTGGACTGGGGAGAGTTGAGTGCTATCCATTCACAGTCATAGGAATAGATTTGAGGTGAGTTACTCATCTTTAGCTCAGCCTATTTTCCAATGAAAAAAATAAGGTTACAGTGCTGATGATATCTTTTGTTTCCTACTCTGTTCTTAATCTACAGACAATATGTCTATGGAGTTGGTTGACTGGGGGCTATAGTCACTTCCAAAGGATGCCAGGGGAGGGAAGTTATGGTGTAACCCCTAAACTGTCCTGTTGAACTAATTAGAATTTCTATCACAACAGTCATAGATAAAACTCAACTATCAGAATAAGTTTCTGTCACTCTGAGTTTCCGTTACTCAGAGCAAAAAAATGCACTAAAAAAAATCCTCGCGATCCAAACCATGTAGAAATTTATCTGGACTTCAGAAATTCAATAAATCAGAATAATTAATGATAGGTTTCATTATGGGGAAGAGAAGATTAGTAGTAGAACACATGTTTTATATATAAAACAGTAGTTTTATATAAACTTTGCAGGGTTCGGTAAGACCTCTGTTTAAGAATTGCTCCGGGTAAAGTACACAAACTTGAGTTAGCAATTAGTATGATTTCATAAACTGGCTTCTTAAAGAACTATAGGGATGAAATCAATGTCAGGCAAGACAGAAACAACATCAGGCCTAGTTGATTGATCAGGTAGGATAAGATAACTGGAAAGTTCTTCACCAGTTATGAAACTGATGCACATTCAGTAGTATTTCATTAGCTCTTCAGACAATATTGGTTACACAGCAGGTTTGCCTCATCTACAAACATCTTGCAAGATAGATAGATAGATAGATAGATAGATAGATAGATAGATAGATAGATGATAGATAGATAAATAAATAGATAGATACATGATAGATAGAAATGATAAAGATAGAAATGATATAGATAATAGATAGAGATTTCCATGTCTTTTAAACAGACTCTGATTTTATACTGTTTTAGTTTGCTGGATTATTTTTCTTCACTGAGTTTTAGGCTGACTTGTTATTGCAAAGTTCACTTCATTGCCCTGGGTTTAAAACTAGTGTGCAGATTTTATAGAGGCATTACTATGAATCTGTTTATCCTACAGCTCTTCCTGACAGCTGAGCTAAAGTGCTACCCACCTGTCCTTGAGTTTTTAGGTAACTGTAACTTGCTGTGTCTATTGACAATTCTACTCTGCCAGAGGCACGATGCCAGCAAATAGTGCTGTTTTATTTAAGGTGTAGTGCACATTAACAACAAAAATTGGTGCGCTCCCCGGCTATGTTTTTGCCCATTCCTATCAAATGTTACCTTTCAATGGCAAAATAACCATTAATTAACATGGGACGGCGTTGGGGAGGAGACAAGATTTGAAGATGGCCAGACCAGCACTTTTAGGTATTTGTCATCATTTATTCTGGTTGGTGCAAGTGTTTTGTGTGAGTGCAATAAATGATGAGCTTCTAACTGAATTCCTATAAACAGGGCTTTAGGCTGTTCTGGAACAGGACTAAACTCATGCCTAAAAGAGCACTGAACATCAACTGCAAAGCCATTTGCCATAGCAGAGATGCTTAATGGGCTCCTTTTAGATACCACTTAGGAGAATTCTATAAGAGTTTTTTCCTACCATGTTCTCATGATGTTACAGTCATCTCATCTTCAGGTATTCCTTTTTAGTGGGCAATAAGCTGTGCAGTTTTTCAATGAGCACAATCTAATACACTTCACAGATGATTTGATCACTGTTGAGTTCTAGTGAACTTTATAGGTAAGGATCATTCTGACAAATCTTTATTCAAAAACTGATGCTGGGGAAAATTGCACTGGGAAGTTGCAGAAAGATGCCCATCTTATTTCTTCCATCTTTAATATATAGCCTCTCTCACACTCTCACAGCTGCTTTGGGGTGATTTATGTCTCTCCCACTATTCACCCTCTATTCAAAGCAGAATTGCCTTGGAAAATACTATCCATGGATTATGGAAAATGCCCTCAAAAGTCTCAACTTACTCAGAAAGTGCCAGAGGAATCCTTCTCTGTAAAGTTCACTAGACCTCAATAGTGATCAAATCATCTTTGAAGTGTGTTAGATTGCAAAACTGCACAGCTTATTGCCCACTGAAAAGGAATACCTGAAGGTGAAATGATTTTAACATCGTGAGAAAACAGCAGAAAAAAAATGTTGACCATGTCCATGTCAAGAGGTAAGTGAGCCCTTAATTTCAGCTATTTGCCCAGATAATTGCAGAGAAACAAAGAGTGGGAGAAGGAGAAGTATTTACTCTGCTTATTTGTAGTCCAGCACAAATATTTACAAATGCTTATTTGTAGTCCAGCACATCCAAACAACATTCAATTGAAAAAACATGAGAGGGCTGGATAAATAGACAGATAAGTCTTTACAATAGTTTTCTAACAGCCATAGTTTTGTGCTAAACCAGTAATATCCATAAAGTAAGACATAACACAGAAGGAATTACTATTGGCAGAAGATTTTTGTCAACATACAGCCTTGTGAATCTCCCACTGTTATCATAGCAATGTTAGAAACAAATTCTAACTGTGTAGCTCTCAAGTGAATGTGTATAAGTTTGTCTCTTTGATTTGGGAAACAATATTGCTATGTATTACATTTAAAAACACATTTCTTGTTTTAGGTGTATATGTTGCATTGCTAGCTTCCTTGCACATTTTATAATGAGAACTGCTATGAGATATTTCTCTTAAATGAACTGTAAACATCTGGGCTTCCTCTAAATAGCAGCAAAGAGTCAGAACTTTCTGTGTAGTTGTCATCAGGATGTTTGTAACCCAGATTAAATTATTTTAATTTAAATTTAGCATTATTGCTTAAAAGTTGTTCTATAAAAACAATACCAATCCATGGGTTTGCATTGTTTTAGCATATCTTAATTGAATTTGAATTATATTCTATTGCCTTCTGCAATGTCACTAGGCATATTGTGAAGCATTTGTTAATAGAATTAAAATCTTTACACTCTTCAAAAATTCCTCAGCCTATTTTTGTTGCTACATTAAGGCAATACATTGGCTAAAACAAAGATGATGTCTGATAACACACAGTGGTACAAAACTAAGATATTCATCAGGGTGATTTTTCTTAAAGGAATGTCCGGCTCTCTATTTTTGCCAAAATTCTCCTAATTTTGTGGAAAACATGACAACTCAAATAATAACTCTGACAAATAACTTCCTATGTCATCTGATCATCTTGGAAGAGATCCGTCTATGTGGTGGTTAACAGTTGACACCAAATTGATGATATGTAACCAATCAATCAGACCAAGATAATGACACCAGCTGCTGATGGACATGAGATGTTTAAAATCAGCAAAGAGGAAATTTGAATTAGTTTGAGAGTTTAGCTTCCTTGGATCAAAAATTGTTCACTTTGGCAATTCTGAAATCAAACACATAACTTTAGGCCACTTTGCAATTGTTAATGTGAATATGGTCTGGAAAAGCAGAGATACTGATATAAATATAAAAAGCAGGCTAGTTAGAACAATAGTCTTCCCTATGATGATGTATGGGTGTGAGAGTTGGACACTAAAAATGGCTGATTGAAGAAGAATTGCAGTCTTTGAACTGTGGTGCTGGTATAAATTACTGCATATATCTTGGACAACCAGAGTAACTAACAGAAAGGTGCTAAATCATATAATGTTGTGGCCCGCCAGCAGAGCTGGCAGCAGATTCCGACAATGAGGAGGTTGGGGAAGAACATGGGCCAGTTCTGGAGTCTGGGGAAGGCTTGGATGAGGGCTCTGAGTTGGAGGCAAAGAAGGGGCCAAGGCCATCTGGTAGCTCTTTGCTGCCTCCGGAGTCTGACATCAGCAAGGCAGAAGAATAGCGGGAGCCTCTTCCCAGTGTGTGCATGTGCAGAGCTGCCAGGAGACAGAAACAATTAAGAAAACAAGGTCAACTTGAGAGTTAGGCTTGCAGATGATTGGCCCCTCCCATAAGACATAAAAGAGAGGCGAACTGGATCTGAGCTTTTGTAGAAAGCAATTAGTTCATCTGGTCTTTGCTTTGGAAAAGTTCTGTTTGACTCTGTGCTAAGTTTGGCCTTGCCCTGTGTGTGGCAATTAGTCCTCTGGCAGCATTCCAAGGGAGATAAGGTGGGTGTTTGTAAACACTTCCCTGAAAGAGAAGCCTTTCCAGCTGGGAATACAATAATTCACAGCAGTATGAATTAAAGAGTTTTGCCGAGACTAAGATTGTGCTGTATACTTTCTAAGGAAGCCTAGGTCAGAACATATAAAATCAAACACATCACTAGAAGCTAAAATCATAAGACTATGTCTGATTTACTTTGGCCATGACATGCATGCAAATTCATTGGAGTAGTCGGTGCTAGGAATGGTTAGTGGCACAAGAAGAAGGGGCAAGCAAAGTACATGCTGGCTTGATAGCATCAAATCTGATACAAATATGAGAATCAAACAACTGAAAGAAGTTGTGCTTGACAGGGAAGCATGTGGAACACTTGCGTATAAAGTTGCCAAAAGTCAGACATGACTGAACGGTTACAACAACCATCTATCAATATTTTCTGTAGTTTTTTTAAAAAAACTCACTTTTTGGCAATTTTCACATAATTTCCTTAAAAATCAAAGAAGAATGCATTATTGGTGGGCTTCAGTAAATATATTCACCTTGTTTATTTTATTTGTTTATTAGATTTACTATATATCCTATGTGTTCAACGCTTAGATAGAGATTTGCATTCATTTTATCACAACAGCAATTCTGTCTCTTTTGCACTATTTCCAAAAAGACTATAGGGCTGTCCTTATGTAGTCATTAAAAACTGAACTCCGTTTTTTTTTTATTCATTCAAGCTAGTGTACCCAACAGGATATATTCCCTCCCACCTAAAATAAAAGAGAAGCATTCTATTTAAAGATTCAGAAGTTTGTGCCAATAGTGTGCCTGTTCTACTTGTATTTGGCTTGAGATGTGGGGGAGGGAAGATATGGAATGAGCTTCGAACAATATTTTCTGAGGCACATGACACATGAGGCAAGTTTGGGGGATAATTCCCAGCTGTCCATGTTTCCCCAGCATTCTCCTTGTGAAAGAAGATGTTCTTGTGAACGTTTCCTTTGGGAAATGAAAATAATTTCTCAGCTCTCCAGCATGTGTTATGATAACTATTTAATGTATATTAATATTCCATTTCTTTATAAGGGATGAATGGAACGTGACAGTGAGTTTGAAAAAAGGAAAGAGTTTCTAATAAAATTGACTCAGCCTACTGTTACCTCACAATCATAGGTCAGGTTAATAATAGGGCTGTTTTACAAAAGGGAGTGCATAAATTTTTATAAAACATACCACACTACATTTATTTGGTTGATTTATATTTCTATAACCAATCAGAACAAACTGAGGCAATAAAAGCCTACCATTCAAAGGCAATTGTAAAACCACCATACAGCTAAGCATTTCACCACTAGGATTAAATTTAAAGCGGAAAAGAAGGAAAATGAATTTTACAAAGAGTGCATAAATAAAAATCTAGTGAAAGAAAATTTGGAAAACATCTTAAAATTAAATAATGTACTATTTTTGTTTCTATGCTGTCCCCAACTGGATGCCCTGGAGGTACATTAGATGGCAATATGGATCATCCAAGGCAAGATTACTTACCTAGGCAAGATCCGAGGAAAGACTTTTACACAATTCAGAATTTGCATTAAAAAAACATAGAGAAGGAGATCATTTCAGGGTTGTCAATAACAAACCTTTGTTGTTTAATTTTTTTAAAAAAACCTTTCTTGAATGTCACAGATGTGCAAATGAAAGGAGAAGCAAAATTACTTTCTCCTTAATTTTAAGGCAAAATAAAAAAAACCTAATCTTAATTGCAGTATTGCTTAATACTGCATAATGTTATATTTTTATAACTTGGATATGAAATTATTTATTTTATAAAAAGGAAAGTAAATGTTAACTGAATACTCCACCATACTATAAACTATGAAATGTAGTAAATAATACCTGCATCATTCCTTTTCTGCAAGGAATGGAGCAGGCTGATGTAACCAGGGAGAAGACATCCCTCAGATAGGCTAGGCCCATGCCATGAAAGGCTTTAAAAGTTAAAATCAGCATTTTGAATTGGGTCAGGCAACCAATCAGCTCATGGTGAAATGAAGTGAAACCAATGAAATCTTTCTCATGGACAAGGCTACTTCTTGGAATGACCTCATATAATCCATACAAAACCCATACAAAATTACTTTGTTTAAAAAAAAAGATGAATCCTTCTGCTGAAGACTATAAACCAAGCTGCTTCACATAAACAAAAATCAAGAAATTCGTTATAATTGTTGGAACAAAGCTGAGGAAGAGATGGAT
>JANHFM010000244.1:72841-85396 GCA_032468115.1 Grayia smithii | reverse complement strand
CCGAGAGAGTATGCACCAAGACAAATTCCTTGTGTGTCCAATCACACTTGGCCAATAAAGAATTCTATTCTATTTCTATTCTATTCTATTCTATTCTATTCTAGAAGTACCAATTTGAGGAAACCTGGCACTGAGTTAAACAACTGCGTGCTATGTTTGGGATCAAACATCTGCATGCTATGTTTGGGCTGGGATCATCTGCCTCTAACCCTATCCTCTCCATAAACAGACATCAATATTAGTGGTCAAATCCTCTGTGAATTTGTCCAATCTCATTGTTATCTCAGTTGGCAGTTATTGGCCGTTATTATCTAATGGCATCATATTCTATACTTTAACTATGTGAAAATAATAATTTTGTGTTATCAACCACATTTATCCCCATCACGTTTCAGTTGCAACTATGTGTGAGAAGAAATAAACTCCCTATTCATAGTTTCCATAGCATGCATTATTTTATTGCTGTATCATGTTTCCACTTGCCTACCTTAATTCCCAACGAAACTCCCCCACAAACACACTTTTTATAGCTTTTACAGCAGAAAATCCTTGCTGGGATATGGAACTAAACTATATATAATATTCCAAATACAATCTCATATAATATAATAATATATTACTACTATAGTAATATAGTAATAATATTAGTATATTAATCAGTGGTGAAATTCAGTTTTTTTTACTACTGGTTCTGTGGGCATGGCTTAGTGGGCGTGGTGTGATGAGGCTTGATGGGCATGGATTGGTGGGCATGGCAAGGGAAGGATACTGCAAAATCTCAATTTCTACTCCACTCCAGGGAAAGGATACTGCAAAATCCCCATTCCCTCCTCACTCCTGGGGGAAGGATATTACAAAATCTCCATTCCCACCCCACTCTGGGACCAGCCAGAGGTGGTATTTGCTGATTCTTCAAACCACTCAAAATTTCGGCTACCGGTTCTCCAGAACCTGTCAGAACCTGCTGGGTTTCACCCCGTGTTAATCTAATTGATGCTTATTTAATCTTTCCAATTCTATCACAACTCTTGCTATGCAAGAGAGGTCTGCAGGGAAGATCCCCAACTAAGTACAATTAATGTTTATAAAGCTAAAAACAGTTGCTCTGTTCTTCCCTTTCTACCTTAATGACACTAATTGGCTCATTTCATCAAAAAAGAGAAGTTAAAGATATTGATATGACACTGGTTGAATTTTAAATGCTGATCTAAGTAACTTTTATTCCCTGTTCAGAACTGCTGCCAACAAAGCTCCTCCAAACTATTAAAGGAATAGTTTTCTTAAACATTTTTATGTAATGTAAACATATGGTTACTGGGACTTTAACTTACATTCTTGATTAAAGAAAAGCTTCAGCACTTTAAGAACTTTCCAACATGAAGTTCCAACATACATTTGTCTTCACTTATACCTTCTGTTAGTGCTGTAGTCATCTACTGAATTGATTAATTAAATTGATATGCCACCCATCTCACTGTCTAAAGTGACCTAATGGTACAGTATCTCACATTTCATTCTCTAACTTCTGGAGGATTTTTTTGCTGGGCCACAACAGGAAATGGCACTCTGAATTCAGAGTCACTTAATTGAGATTGACAGTTATACAAATTGCATAAATAAATAAATAAATCTTGCAGTAGGTCCCAAAAGACTTTTTTAAAAAGTTAATTTAAATTTCAGCACAATTTGTGTGTGGATAAAACAACATAATTGCAGACAAGGCTAGCTCTCACTTATAGGAAATTCTGGACTAAATCACTCCTGATAGGTCTCTTCGATTTGTCTTGTCATTATTCCAAATATCAGTAGGCAGTAGGGTGTATCGCCCAACTGATTTCCCAGATAACACAGTGTTGTCTAAAATGCAGTACACAAATTCCTACTATTCCCTATTCTGATGGCAAGTGCTTTAAATGGTGTTTTATAATTGCATGTCATTTATTTATGTTACTATTTGTGCTGGTTTTGAACTAATTGAATGAACATCCTTATTAAACAAAAGAATCCTACATTATTGGATTAAAACTTATAGTTAATATATATGATAGCGAATTTGCGATGGTTTGAAGAACATTTTACTTGTTACAATTTTATGTAAAGTATTCTGATGGATTTTTTAAAAAAATATTCCACCTATCAAATATAGATTCTGTAGGTTCTACAGTAAAGCATATGATTCTTTATTTCTGGGATACTGCCTTTTCCTAGGTAGTTATGTCAATAATGTACCCTAGTTTTTAATATTTATCTTGCATGGAGAGCAAAAATTTTATATGTTTGCAGAATTCCATTCAGTTTCATGCTGCATGTTTGAAAGGCAGTGGGAAAAAGTAGGATGTAATTTATAACAGAATAACAGAAGGGATCTTGGAGATCTTCTAGTCCAATCCCCTGCTCAAACAAACCATTCCAGACAAGTGGTTGTCTAGTCTCTTCTTAAAAGCCTCCAGTGATGGAGCACCCACAACTTCTGAAGGCGAGCCATTCCACTAGTTAATTGTTCTCACTGTTAAGAAATTTCTCCTTAGTTCTAGGTTGCTTAGTTCTTAGTTCTAGGTTGATCAGGCAGTTATGAGGTAAAACTGCCTGATCAAACCTCTTTTTGCGTTTAATATGCATGTGACAATCACATTAAATAGGATGATCCTTTGAGCACATGTCCATGTCCACCATCTTGACTTTATTGTCTACTTAGCAGATGCCACTGGTTTTGTTTGTTTTTTCAAGTTTTGAACCTATATTTCATTTCATTTCATTCATCAGAGGCAGGAACACAACACTGAAGATCTTTCTTCAGGTTTGTCTTCTGTGGATGATGAGATCTGATTCATTTTGATGATTCTTTAAGTCTCTTTACAAGCAGTACCAATTGTTTTTTTACTTGCCTTTAAAAAGGAATTCTCTGATCAAGAGCCTGCAGTGCTGGCTGACCCTTTGCTCAAGCTAGCTTGAAAACTGCCTCCTGCAAAAGGTCATCTATCACATGTTAAAACTATCTGGAGTTGAAGGTACTTCTCTTGCAATTAATGTTATCATGCCGCCAGATCACAAACAACAGACAGTGAAGAGGCCTTTTGTAATTTACATCATCTGTGAAGGCCAGCTAGCACAGAAAACAAAACAGAGTTGTAAATTATGGTGAACTAGGTGGAGAAATTTCAGCTTAGGACAAAATGAGTCATCTTCTGTTTCTGTCCTCTTCAAGGAGATTTTATAAGCCTAGTTCTGAAACATGTGGAAAGCTTATTGATGCAAGTTCAGGAGAATTTATGAACACTGCAATCCTATACTAATTTTATACAATATAAACAAAATTTTACAAGCAGCAAGCAAAAGTGCAGTTGTTAGCAAGTAATTTGGGTCAATAATTTCAGCTTGCTTTTAACTGATAAGTCTTTGCGTACAGTTCATAAGATCAGTTTGAAGGGGGAGTTCATAGTCAATTTTGTAACAATCAATTTTCTGATAAAGCAAGGCCAATATGTGCTTTATGGCCATATGCTGAAATTCAATTAGGCACAGTCAATCACAAATCTCAGATTTGTATCTATATATATAAATGTCTACAAGAGCTGCAAAGCAGCCTTTTGATTAAAAATAACATAGACAAAACTAAGGAGGGAATTCAAACTCCAAGTCAGAGAGTCCCAAGGATATGACCAAATGTTCACTTCTACTGTAAACCTAACACAATTTTGTTGAATTCCTTCCAGTTCCGAAAGAATTTCTTCTTAATGCACAATGACCTGACATAGAAAAGACTAACTTGTTTCAACATGCCCTGGGAGTCAAAATCCTGAAAACCAGTCAAATGAGGATTGAAAAATAGGAAACATAAAGTAGCCAATCACATGTTATCCTAACATATTATCCAAACCTAAACTCAAAGTTTTGCAAATGTGAGATAGGATATGAGTTTTCTTGCTTGTTGGCCACTGTGACAAAATAAAATGCTAGACTAAACTAGTCCTTAACTAAACTGATCCAGCAAGGCTATTCTTAACATTTATTGAAAATAAACCAAGGAGCATATGAGACTTACTCTTAGATACCTGTGTCTACAATGATAGCCCTAACAGCCTTACTAAAATCAGCCCAGAAAGCAGATTTTAGAAAACAATTCCATAGATTAGGGCAGAATTAAAAGGGCTGTAAATATATACCGTATATACTGTATATCTTTATCTTCCCAAAAGACTAAAGATTATTATTAGTGATATTGTAATAAACTACCAGATGCTAGATTAGTTTTAATGGTATTTTGCACAGCATTACTCCAAGAAAAATCTTGTTTTTATTTGGAGATAATTTAAAATCCCACCCCCTACCCCCAATATCCTGAGGAAAATGTTTTATATATCCCTTCCCCTCCTATTGCAAACCCTGGTGGTTTCTTATAATGTATTTGGTATTTATTACAGTTTCTTTAGGATTTCCAAAAAGACACAAGGGAAGCCAGTTTGTTTCCTGGAAATTCTAGAATTGTTTTCATACAATTTATTAAATTTTTAAAAGTATTACACATAACATTTTCACCTTTTACTACTTCCAGACTTCCCAGAGCCAATAAAAAAAGCAAGAGATGCTACTCTTTCTCACCAGGTGAAGTCCGTACTACTTATTACTTAATCTGTTACCTTTTAGACTTCATCAGATACTCAATAATTTCTCTGTGCTAGATCCACAGAAGTAGTAGTTGATAGTTTAAGAAGATGTAGCAATGCCACTAAGACTTTACTCTGCAAGAAACTGTGTAATACATGCAAAGAAATATAACCATGTGAAATTGTTACAACAAAAATGCTTGTGGAATCTATCTGATGAGGTAGTGAGTTTTAAACAATGATAGAGAAGACAGAATTGACTGCAAACCCCTCTGCATGGATCATAATAATAAAGTCTACCCAGAGCATATATAGTAATTTGATAAGTATGGGAGTGCATGCTGGATTGGCTCTATACTTTTTAGGCAACAGAATTCCTATTACCAGTGGATCTATGATAAATTTGGTCCTTAAACTGAAAAATGGGAATTCTCAAATGTTTCATCTCTCAAGTCTTCTGATTTTATTTAAAATGCAGCTGGGAATTTTCTAGATTACCAATTGCAGGCTTCATGATGCCATGAGCATGGACTATTCCTAAATTCATGAGTTTATACAGCTCATATAAAATTGACAAGCAATCAGCACTTGTCTTTGTTTCCTGAAGCTGAGCTCAGAGAACAAACAGTTCATCAGAGTAAGTCCCCTCCTTCCTTCTTTCCTTCCTTCCTACCTATCTACCTACCTACCTACCTACCTTTCTGCTATCATAAAAATAGTGAAAGTTAATTGGTAGTATTTCTCTAACAAAATCTTTTTCCATTCTATGGTACTTAGGCTGATATGAAGATTAATTTTTAATTGGCTATATACACCATACAGCATCACTAAAGGTGGGAGGTTGGATAAGCTAATAATATACTCCAATGAGATCCACAGGCTACCTCTTGAAAAAAATCATACAGTGACAATTCCTGCTTAAAGATCCAATGCTCTTATTGTTATGTAGAAAATCAGAGACATTGATGATTTGGTAATTTCTGTGATGGTAAGAATTTAATTACAAGATTGTGTGTTGGCACAAAGCTCACCTTGTTTCATTATTGGAACTGCACATTCACCTTTAAGAGTTCAAGCTAACCTTGTGTTAGATGCATCTCTATGAGTGGTATTTTTAATAACAGAGTTATTTTGGCCTCCTCCAACGCTGGCTATGGATTGTTGGAGTTGAAATACATCTGGGTGATACTGGTTTAGGAAAATGGCTTTAGTGAATTTGGGAATACCAAAGTTCATATTGCTTAAGTAGCTTCTAGAATAATCAGGTTTTAGACAATATAGCAAAACTATATTTCCCTTACACAGTCATGAGGAAGAATGTCATTCTACCTTCAAAATCTTAAAACATAATTATTACAAAAAGTAAATGGTTGTGTTTCCACATTTATGAAACCACTATATGGTTTTTGTCTGGCTTTAGCTTAAAAGGTATGTGATTTATTCTGAGATTTACCCATTGTGTTAAATTGTGAATTCATTATCCATGATTTATTAAATAAACCATTTGCTAAACTCAATCTTAAACTCACCACAACCATATTGAGTTTAGCAAATGGTGGTTTATTTAATAAACTATGAATAACTAATTCCTATTTTAACACAATGGGTAAATCCCAAAATATCTTTACCAATGAAATATAGAAATGTAGAATGTAACTACTACTAGGATCGTGTAGATTGTGCAAAGCATCAAAGCCAATATTCCTCATAGATGATAGACAAGTCCCATTTTCTTTGATTAATAAAATATTTGCAAAATAATATGGGCCCAGTTTTTGTTTATATGATTTATGCACAATTCTTTGAAGATAAATAATAGCAATTGCATAATTCTGTTAACTCCAGCTCGCAGCAATTCTCTACTTAGCATATTAGTCCTGAAAATATTGTAATGTCCTTATTTGGGCAGGCATTTGACAACAGGTTAATTTTATTGCAGAATGTTTTTTTAAATATGTTTTCAACGCTTTGTTGACATTAGTTTGGAGGGGGTGTTCAAATAAGTATGCATATACAGAGGACTGATCTGCTAGGATTGGGCAAACAGCAAAAAAAATACCTCATTCCTAATAAATCATAAAATAAGTGAAGTATCTGAATGAGCAAAATGCTTATGTGTAATATTAATATAGGAAGTATTAAAAAGGAAGGAGTCCTTACAGCCTGGTCCAATCAGAAGAAAGCAGACACAATGGCACCAATGGCCATAAGGGTATTCTTAGTACAGATTGCCATACTGATACACAATGAGTCAGAGAGGAGAATGTACCTCAGTGAAGTTACTAAAATAGACCATCTTGGTCTCCAAACTCTGAAGTTAGAAAGATAAAATGTCCTTTGAGCTGAATTGAAAGGAGATTCTATTAATAATACAAAAGTAGAGAGGTCTCCCCTAAGCAACATGCAAACCTCTTCAAAGGACTCTCAGAGGCCTCTGGAGTGCATTCAAGAGCAATGCTGTAAAAGAAAAATAAGCTGCTGTTTCTTATCTTATCAGTGATGAGTTTTGACAATTCAACACTGAAAATCTCTCTCTCACCAAACGCAAAACAGCAGGTTATGCCACGGGTCAAGGTTTTGTACTTGTAGTGAAGTGTTTTCCTACACCCTCTGAAAACTGAAAGGTACATCTCCCTTTTTTTTTTCTTTCTGATATGGAATTAGAAACATGATACTCTACTATCTGAAGAATATGTGATGGCAATTGGCAAATAATTCTCAGGGCAAGTAATTCTATCCCACCTGTATTTTGATGATTGAATAACCCAACTCTGGAAAACCTCCAGACTTTCAACAGAAATAGTGCAGTATATAGAAAAAGCCTCACACCATAGAGAAAGAAAAGAAGGAAGGAATAGTAGAATGGAGAATTATGTGAGGATGTGGAACTGTAAAACTCCTGTGAGGAAAGCAGATGAGTACCTCAAAGCCATGTATCCTATTCTAGGATAATAATCTCCTCTACAAAAACATCCCTATTTTGAGGGCTTTCATGTCCAGACTCAAGATTTGGAAAAACAAAAGTTAATCCATCAACATATAGATTTGAAAGGTTATTACCATCAGCATATAGCATGATCCATATTGTATTTCTATACTCCACTGAATAATAGAAAGTATTTTTAAATTTATATGTAGTTTAGTGTACTTTTTTTAAAGAATATAAGTAGAATCAGTTGGAAATTTAACTTTATGAAAGAATTAAAACTTTATCATGTTTTCCCAATTAAATATGATTTTATAACCTATTACATCATTACTTAAGTTTTGCTCTGAACTGGTTATGCACTATCAAGTTAAAGTTAAAAGTAATACTATCTGTCAACTTTAGTCTGGCATTTAATATGATCATTCCTCATCACTTAATAGACAAACTGGGACTTTTCAATTTTAATACTTCTTTATGCAACTGGATTCATGATTTTCTCACTGATAGGTCCCAGTATGTACAAGTTGGGAGTAATATTTCTAACACCATTTTCTTGAGCACAGATTCTGCTCAGAGTTGTGTCCTAAGTCCATTACTGATCATCCTGCTGACCCATGACTGTTGTGCAAGGTTTGCTGCCAAACTTATTGTGAAGTATGCAGATGATACAACACTGGTGGGCCTCATTAAGAATGATAATGATGGAGATTATAAAGAGGAGGTTTGGTAGACTGTTGTAATAAGACAGTCTTGACTCGAAATGTTGGAAAAACAAAAGAGATCATCAATTTCAGGAAAGGCAGGCACAGACATACACCTCAGTGTATTAGTGATTCAACTGTGGTGGTGGTTGGCAGTATTAAGTTTCTGGGAGTGCAGCTTAGAAATAAGCTAGCTTGGTCGCTTAACAGTGAAACACTGGTGAAGCTGGCACAGCAGCAACTGCATTTCTGCATCATTTAAGAAGAATACATCTTCCTCTTATCTTTACTACTTTCTATAGAAGGACAATTGAAAACATCCTGTTGTATTGTATTACTGTTTGGTTCAGAAATATTACTGCTTCAGACAGGAAGGCTGTGCAGAGAGTGGTAAGGACAGCAGAAAAATTATTGGAAGTTCACTTCCTTCTGTCCAGGACATAGCATATAAGTGCTGTTTGAGCAGGGTCCATACTATTTTGAGAAACGTTACACATCATCTCCAGGAAGGTTTTCATTGCTGCCTTCTGAGAGGAAACTTCATAGTATCCAAAGCAGAACAACTAGATTCTGTAATAGCTTTATTCCATATAGTATCAGCCTTATTAACTCTCAAGGTTATTCAAGATGGACTGTGATTAATATAGCAATAAGTTTTTATTAAGTCTGGACACGAAAAGAGAGGCAGGACAATTGTAGTGAAGTAAACAACTGTTTATTGCAGGTAACAGGGAACAACAACAAAATAACTACAAACTGAGACTGCCCGAGGCTACAGCTCCTTTTACCAGGAGCTGTCCAGCCTGTCAGCCACTGACACTTGTTCATTTTCCCACCGGCAGGGAAATGAACCAATGAGTGAAGGCTAATGTAAGACTCACTCCTACTTACATATTCAACAGTTTTGGTGTCATTTTTGTATAACTTGGCATTTTTGCTGCTGTTCCTGCTGTTATTATTTTATTATTGTTATTCTTGGCATGGTGACATTGTTTAGTGAGTAGCATTCTTTCTTTCGAGAGCGGTGCATCAGAATTTCGTTTTAATGTCTGCCATGGCTTATATAGGTGAATGACAATAAATGTTATCTTATCTATCTTATCTTAACATCAATACATAACAACTAAAAGGACATTACTCATTGCTTACTCATTGCTGAAAATTGAACTATTTGCAAAATATTTTGTTTATTCTCATGATTTGTTTCCAACATGTACCACTTGAAGATGCCACATATAAACAATGACAATTCCTTAGCATCATATTTATATTGTTCAGAAATCATGCTTCCATATTTTAACTGAGAAGTTAACTGAGGTCAGTTGCCATTGATGTAACTAAAGCTTAGTTTTAGCCAAGGTTTTCTATGCAAGCTAGGATTTCTAATCTTGAGAGCCCACATCCCATTAGCTAAGAAGGATGTGCAATATACTGACAAACACTCAGGAAACTGGAAATATGACTGTGCTGTTAACCTTTATTTTCATACTATTATTGTCAATATGACACATGGTTGCTGACTCCACTATCTGTACATTCATTGTGGTTATTTTGCAACAGACTTTCTTCTGATACAGAAGTTTGGCTTCTGAAAAGCCAAAATTTGTGAGGTTGTACTAACAAAAACCACTACAGCCTCTCGAACTTCAGACATCTTGTACTGTAAACTAAGCCAGAATAAGATTGATGGAAGACTGCTGAAGCACAATACGTTAAGAAAGACTTTTTCTAAACAAAAACAAAACAATTTTCTAAAGTATGTCAACACATCAAACACATTTCTGTAACTACTCTTAGTGGAATGACTGTATGGTGCTTTAGTATTGATGTTTATGATCTTAAACATATGTCTTTTTGAGATAACAAACCCAAAAATTAAATTCTACAGAATGTTTTATAAACATTGGAAAATAATAACTATAGCATCCCTCACTGTACCCTCAATAAACATTAACAGAATTTATAAGTAATTATATGCATCAGCAGTAAAGCCATATGTAGCAGATAATAGGAATTCTTCTAAGTAACCATAAACAACAGTGAGTTGAAAACATTTGGGCAGCCAGGGTGATTTGTGAGTAAACTAGAACTGAGTCAGTTTTTATAATCTGTGGTTTGATATTTCCTGGAGAGAAGGTGAAGAAATCATCCTCAATGATTTGGAATAGGGAAAAACATTTCCAGTAAGGTAGGATTGCTCTTTACTTTAATCAGTCTTGCAAGTGAAATTTTTTAAAAAAAAAAAAACATGAAACAATAAATATTGACCTCTTGATTAAGTGCCCTCCACCAGTTACTGTAACACAAGCCTCTCCCCAGAGCATGTTTTCCACCATATCTCATTGCTTCATAAGCATTCCAGAAATATCTGGTGCTTTTCCAAAGTTTTCTGCAGCTGTCCACCATGGACTTCTCTGAGAAGAATGCAACATCATTTCACATCATGGCCCTCTCAAATCATTCTGTGAAATGTGATTGGCATGAAGCAGTGTGAGCATCTCCAACTACAATTCTGGGAAGTTTGGAGTGATACATTAGTTAATATTGTTATACTCCACTCAAAAAACCTCAAAACATGGAGGAAGCTTCAGCTGCAGTGAGCAGTAAATGGTGGAGCAAGAGAATTAAATTAGCTTTTATTACTTATAGGGCATTTATTCTGCTAATTCTGATAGCTATTGTTTGAGAAGACCCTAACCCATAGTCTGGAGGCTGTAAGGATCTAGACAGGAAAAAACAGATTTAGAATGAATCCCAGAAAGATGAAACAGTTGTGCATTTAAAAGCCATATATATTTAGAGATACTCCAGTTTTAATTTTGGCAATGCTGCACTTTCACTGGAGGTTTTTAAGAAGAGATTGGACAACCATTTGTCCAGAATACTACCTGAGCAGGGGATTGGACCAAGGCTGGGTTCTACTTACCTTTACTACTGGTTCTCTTCATGTACGTGTGGAGCGTGTGATCGGCATGCGCATGCTTGCTTTGCTCACACGTGCGCCGAACACGTGCTCCGCGCATGCGCATTTACCATTCTACTTCAAAAAAATCTCGAAACAAGCACTCTGCGCATGCGCAGAGCAGAAAACCATAAGTATGGGCGAGCGGGTGGGCACAGGTCCTGCCAGCAGAGAACTGGTTCGGTGACGTCACATCATCACCGCTACCGGATCACGCGAACCGGGCCAAACCAGGAGCAGCCCACCACTGGATTGGACCAAAAGGCAACCAATGTCTCTTCCAACCCTGTTATTTTGATATTTTATTCTTCTGTTGTTATTCTGCTATTTTGTTAGGACACATACCACCTATAGGAAGGATTCTTTTTTTCTATATACAGTATCTTCCAAAAACCACATTCTAAAAATGTGCAAGACAGATATAAAAAGTATCTTGGCTACTGATTAAAATTAACTTCCCAGAGTTACCTTGGGGTAAGATGGGCAATCAATAAATTTAATTATAAATAATAAAAGTTTGCATTATAGTACACCTTTTATATAACAGAATACATTGTCTACCTGTACTCTTTCTCACAACCCTGAAATATGCATAAATATATATGCACACATCCTCTCTCTTCCTATAAAAATATTTAAAAGAATAGCACCTGATAGATTTGATATGAGGATTTGTTTATTTTTGGAATTTATGTGATAATTGACCTACAAAAGGAAGAGAAGTGGAAGAGAAAAGAAATCTGAAACAAAGCCCAGAGAAAGAAAAAAACTGAGAAGCCCCTTGTAGATATTTTAAAAGGGCAAAATCCACAAAGCAAGCCAAAGGATATGCCCTACACTTTTAAGTTGCATCTTTAAAACCATCCATGCTTTCAGTAGTGATACCTGCGGTCAGTTCTACATCGACCCTTTCTCTCTCCTCCTATTCAACAGCATTGTTCAATCTCAGTGAATTCAGATGGACCCCATTCCTTTTTCTTGTTGTTGTAGGCAAGGGAAATGCCAAACTTTTCAGTTGAATAAAAATGGTACATAGAAGCAATAATGTTTGCTGTCATGAATGCGAGTTTATGTACAGGCTGGCCATTATTGAACAGATATATGGCCCTTCCACATTTTTGTTGGTCCATTACCAATGCTGTATGGAATATTTTTTATTATAGTCATGGGGAAACTAAAAATACATTTAGAACTATTTTCTGAGATGATTTGACAAATAGCCATACATCCTAAAATGAACAACGGCATCCCATGTCAGGAAGTGTTTCTAATCTTACCTTTGATAGCAATAGCATTTAGACTTATATACCGCTTCATAGTGCTTTTACAGCCCTCTCTAAGTGGTTTACAGAGTTAGCA
>JANHFM010000244.1:49527-60565 GCA_032468115.1 Grayia smithii | reverse complement strand
CCTGCCATGCCCACCAAGCCATACCATGCCCACCAAGCCATGCCCACAGAACCGGTAGTAAAAAAATTTGGATTTCACCCCCGGCTAGAACCTTTAGTTAACATGTTCCTAGGCAAGAAAAGGTTTGTCTCCTTCTGTCAGTGGTAGGAAGTTCCAACCAGTTAATATAGAACTAGACTGGAAAACATGAACGTCTAGATGTGACAGGCTTCAAGATTTTCATGATGCACACTATTCTCTTCCAAGTTGCTGACACAATTTATATTGGGAGTGCTTGTCTCTTCTTCAGGGGAAGGGCTGCATTTGGCCTTTGAGTGAAATATGGAGCCAGGGGAAAAAATAACAACCTCTATTTAATTTAATTGGCCTTTCCATTGAATCAAAATTAAGTCTTGTTAACTTGACTGTTTCTAGTCATGTATTTCATAATTTCCTGGTTCCAGCTCATTAAAGCGATGAATTTGATTGCTGCTTCTGGAAATTATCAAGGCTGTGGAGACAACAAGCAATCGTCTGGCTTTAGGTTGTCCACTTCTAATTTACACTGTCCCATTTGTCTCCAAGTTATTTCCCCTGATAAAAGGGAAGGTGGTAAAGGGAAATGTTTACTTCTTTTTGCTCTTTTAGCTGTGTATCAAACAAAGATAAGTATATAACTCAGTCTCTGGGCACTGACCACTCCTAATACATTGGTCTGAATTCTTCAGGAAAAGAAAAAAATGTTTTCCACCTCGTATCTAGGCAACAGTAATCTGCATGAACAATTAGTCTAAGTCATTCTTGACATCATTTCTTTCTGTCATTAAATGCTCTGATCTATTTTTAATTGACAGATAGATGCTTGGACAGTGGATATTGCCAATGAAAATCCAAGGCTTGTTTCCCAATTACAGATAGGAACAACTTTTGAGGGACGTCCAATGCCCCTCCTGAAGGTATTCAATATTTTTAAATTTTGTTTCTAAAGCCAACATATCAGGTTTGCTCCTGGCAATTAGCAAATAGCAACTTTTGAAAGTTTTTGTAAATACTGGATATGTGTTTGTATTTTTAAAAAAATGCTTTAGGAAACCAACATAGATTCCTTTATGGAAACATTTTTCACCCATTTTGATTGATAGTAAAGTCTTCCTAAATATCAGTCTGCAATAAAAGCTTTTGACAGTTTGCACATAAAAATTCAGCCATATTCCTGTAAGCAAGGTAAATGGTAATTTACTTTTCTTTAATTGTGTACTCCATCTGTTGTTTGTAAACATATTTGCTATAAAGTGATCTATATACTTCAGAAAGAACTCCCTTCCTCCTCTTTTTTTCTTGACAATGAGATGCAAACAATCAGATTTTCCTCCTAACACAAAAAACAAAACCTTTGTTATTACATCATGTTGGAAGGAAAATCCAATTCTTCTCTTAACCCCCATGTAGTAATTTAGATCTATTTCACAATAGTACATTAAATGTTAAGAGGGAAGGAGTGGGATCCCCTAAGGACATCTGTAAAATACCTAATTAATCAACTGGTATAGAATCTACCTCTTAGAATGAGCAAAAATACAGAGTGACAATAATAAAAGGAGCAGTTCCCCATTTCTGTAATGCTAAGATTGAGTTGATTCTGTTCACCTGATTGTATCTCTATGATTTCAAATGAAGTAATTCTCTTTCTATCTGGACCTGAGTTTCATCAAATTCTGATGTACACCTTGTGTTAGTCTTCCAGAAACTGAAATACAAAGAACGGTTCCCCATAATAGAACTTCTTGTAAATACATCATAAAAGATGTGATTGAGAAGACTTAAATTTTGCATCTATCTTAGGGAGAAAAGGCTACTATATACAATCCCAATGTGACTATTTTCTGTCTAAGATCCAATTTATGTGGTGATTTCAGTATATGGCAGTATTATGATAATTTCATACCTCTTCAGGCTAAGATGAGTTTTTTGCCTTATTGCATGACATATTTAATTCAGATTCTATCTTTATTCCACGTGCCACATTGCTTGGTCACATTTGAGAAGGTTCCAGTCAGTTCATACCATGCAATCGACGCATGCATATTCCATCGCTCAATATGGATGAACTAGCTAAAAGTTGGAGGTATAAATATTAGTTAATCCATGGCAGCAGCTCCCTTCATTAGAAAACTAACATATTGATGGACCTGGAGTTCAAACAAGGTCTCTTTATGGCATGGGGAGCAACTAGTAGTAAGCCAACATCTCAAATGGAGTTGCCAAAGCTCAAAACTGACCTCAAAATGGCTACATGTGAATGCAAGCACACTAAAGTCATGGGAGAAAGTGGCATACAAAGCTTTTTCCAGCCTTAAGCATTTTCTTTCAAAAATATGAAAAATTGGTCTTCACACACACACACACACCTTTAAAAGTCATCCTGCAGCTAGTCAATCAAGTAGAGCAGCATTTCTCAATCTTGGCAACTTTAAGATATGTGGACTTCAACTCCCAGAATTGCTGAGCCAGGGAACACTTCTCTATGTTGAGACTTACTTATTAGAGGAGTCTCTGAAAGATAGTTCACCCATTTTCTCTACCCTGCCACCACCACTATGAAGTGGGACTTACACTCATTGTAATAAAGTGCAGAATGAAACAGGTGCAGGTATCCTTTCAACAGATAATATCTTTTCAAATGTTGGGTTATCTCTTTCAATGGGTAATATGTAGGACAGTAAGCCTGTTGTATGCCAAAACTGCGCTTATGCTCTTTGTTACCAGTTCTGTTCTACTTTTACATTTATAGAGAAATGTTGTAGAACCCTACAAGACTCCAGTGCTCCTCCCTACAAAACGAAGCCAAAATCTGGTCAGATTGGCTAGAACTTTTCTCCATTCAGGGAAGTGAGGAGCTGATAAGATCAGCATGGGATACACTTCTCTTCTTACTGACATTTGCTTTAAAAGGTCATGAGAATAGACCCTACATCATTATTGGAGAACCACAGGGTTGACTTGCAAGAGCTTTTCCTAAGGGTGCAATAAACCAAGCACTACAGCTGCATTTCCTCCTTTCATTTTGGTTTAACTTCTCTGCAGCTGTGACCCAGCTGTTCTGCAAATGGAAAGATTCACAGTGCCAGGATTTGCAGAAATTTGCCTTTGGTTTGCAGAGTTGCCTCTTTAATTGCTTTCACTAAACCATATCAGAGCAACACCTAGCCCTGTTCAGCTGATATTTTTCCACATACAACTGAACATGCAAACAGGAGTAAGCAGCCTCTTCCTGCTTCAAATAATACCAGAGACTGACCTGAAAAGCTAGTTGTCTGTTGAGATGTAGCACGATTGCCATATATACATGTAAACACCTCCATGTGAGTTGGAGCTCTGCACTACCACACTTCCAGATATATTGAGCAACAAACTCCCTCATCACTAAAATATGCCAGCTGAGGATGATGAAAATTGTGGTGCAACATCTGGAAGGTGCTAGGGAGAAGAAGGCTAGTATAAGTAACAGTACACAAGAGGCCGCATATTCACATACGGAAAAGGAGATTGGATCTTAAAGAACTAGCTGCTATCAGAATTATCACCTTTACCCAATTTATAGCAGATGTCTCTTCCCAAAATTCACTGCCTCATTAAATGGCAATCAATTGTGGGATATATGTCATTCCTTTTCAGAGCTACAAGGTAATATTTCAAATGTATTTTGACAGTAAAAGATGAATCTGAGAAGTGGTAAGGACAAATTTGCTTCCTGTTGAACTTGAAATAGTCGTAGCACATTCAGGAGCAAGGACCAGATCATGTTGGTCCACAGAGCTTAAAGAAGCTGATCAGATTTCAGATAATTAATTGGATTCCAGTGACCTGTTTGAGTCATCTCCTGAGCACTTGGTGCCGGGGCTTCTTCTAAACACTGTCTTCCCCATCTCAGAATCCCCTGGCAAACTGAGCTGTTGCAGCCAATGATGCATAAAGCAAAGCAGCTTGACTGATTATGGGACAAGCCTAAGGATGCAACCATATGGTCGTAGTGTAGGCATCATCACAAACCCTATGCTTTTGTGATCATTGACCTCAGGGATGAGGCAAGGGTCCTCCTTGTTACCACTTAGAGGAAGGCTTAAGGCTTATTTATTGAGGCTTTATTTGAATGCTCCCATTTTATTTATTTTTATTTTATTTTTTTAATTCCATTTATAGGGCCACCTATCTTACAGAAGTGACTCTGGTTTAGTTGTAGTTTGTCTTTTATATCTGTTATTTTTTTAACACTGTTTTCATGGATATTTTTACTGTCTTTTTGTAAACTTTCAAGAAAGAGCTATTAAGTGGACAGGCAACATATACATTTCTTGATAAACAAATAAGTGCTTACTTTTAAAATGTTCAAAGTTGCTTTAAAAACTGCCTTGAAAATAGCATAAGGAGAATTGCCCTAGAATATTTTCCAGCTTGTGGCTACTATTCCTCTCCATCCTCAGTATGTCCATGAAATTAAGCTGTGGCATAACTTGAAGTGGGGATGAGAACTGTGCTATTGCTAGTGCTGACATTTTAAAAATAATTAAGGCTTTCCAGCATGAAAAACATAAGCACTTCAAATCTGTTCAAATCAAACCAAATCCTTATTACCGTCATAGATCAGCATAAGGAGCCTGGAGTATAATCACTGAAAAAAGCATATAGATATATAGAAATAAAAATCTTTTTAAATTATAAAAAAACTAGGAGGTATAAAAATACATAATTAAAAACTAGAAGATAGAATAGATAGATAGATAGATAGATAGATAGATAGATAGATAGATAGATAGATAGACAGATGATAGATGGATGGATAGATAGACAGACAGATGATAGATGGATGGATAGATAGATAGATAGATAGATAGATAGATAGATGATAGATGGATGGATGGATAGATAGATAGATAGATAGATAGATGATAGATGGATAGATAGATAGATAGATAGATGGATGGATGGATGGATGGATGGACGGATGGACGGATGGACGGATGGACGGATGGACAGATGGACAGACGGACAGACGGACAGACAGACAGACGGATAGACGGATAGACGGATGGACGGATGGACGGATGGACGGATGGACGGATGGACAGATGGACAGACAGACAGACAGACAGACAGATAGATAGATAGATAGATAGATAGATAGATAAATAGATAATTAATGTATGTTGGACATGCATTGATGACACCACAGGGTGGTATAAAATTGTCCTGTCCACGCCAGATATTTATGAAGTTATGGTGGGATGAGGCTGATATGAATGTTCCTGTAGTACAGGCATTGGAGAAGAATATGTTCTGTTGCTTTTGTGTGTCCAGAGTCACAGGGGCATTGTGTCTCCAGATAGAGATCTGTGCTTTCAAGCACAGCTGAGAGAAAGACATGACATCATGCCAGAGTAAAGATACTTCTGTGTTTAGGTACTTTGAGTTTAGTTAGATATGCCATAAGGGGGCAGAGTAACTATTTGGGTTCACTGACAATAAAGTTTGGGTTCCTGGCTACATCTAGTTAGCAGCCTGTGTCTGTCTGCTGATCGATAAGTGTTTGGACTGATGATATCCTTTGCTAACTGAAGACCTGAACAGAATCCCAAGGTTGAGATTTTAGTTGTCTCTGTTTCAAGTCAAACCTATATTTATTTAATATTTATTTATGTATTTATAAAATGTATAAGCTGCTCATCTTACTCAAGGTAACTCTTGGAGTATTTTTAATCTCTGTCACATCCCCTTATTGTCCTTAATACCTTCCAACAAACAATAACAATGAATTTGTATTTTATTATTGTTATTTTGCAATATTTCAATTAAAAAATTACAAAAAAATATTGAATAAGTATTGCTAGGTAGCCCTGGTGGCGAAGCTATGGCACGTATGCCAGAGGTGGCATGCAGAGCACTCTCTGTGGACATGCATGCTGTTGCCTCAGCACAGACGAAACACTGCTGGACATGCACTGAAACAAGCGATGGGCAGAACAGGGCTCTGATTGGTGGGTGCGGTTTTGTTTCACGCTTCCTCTTTAAGTTGATAGACAGCTGAGGGCCTTTACTTTACTCGTATCAGAAATGGTGACCAGATTTCAAAGCTCTTGCTCTTTATGTGCTTTTGTCTAGCCAGTGGGCTAATGTTGCACTTTTGTTTTCCACTGTTTTGTGACTTGAGGTTTAATTTGCTAAAATTTAATATTGTGGTCTGAGTACCTGAATATGAATATGAGGATTTTGTATATGAACTGAGTTTTGAGTTTAGTAATATGGATTTTTAAAAAAACAAAAACCCAAACTTTAATAGAAACTGCATGACCAGGAAGATTAGCTGGGAAAGAAATCAGTTCCTTGTGTCTTTAATGGTTGGGAATTTCACCAGATGGAGCTTGTCATACTTCTGCACAATAAACATCTCTCTTGTGAACTACATTTAAAGATAAGGGAGCCCTGTCTTCCTTTGCATCTGGATACTTTATGCCTTACTATTTATGTAAGAAGCAAAGTTATATAAAAACAATATAGTGCAGGTAGCCAGACTCTAAAGATACACCATAATCACCCAGGATAAAATATGGTGGTTTGTAGGGATGAGGAAAAATACTAAGAAATAGGTTACAGCCAAAAAAAAAGTTGTTTTAAAAGTTGTTTTAAAAACTATTAGAAATTTTTAAGAAGAGATTGGATAACCATTTGTCTGAAATGGTGTGGGGCTTCTTGCCTGAGACTATTTGTACTACGCTATTTAAAGACCATTAAATATTTGAATCCAATTGTTCTTTCTTTCATTAATTTTTTTTGTATAGATTGGGAATCCTGGTGAAAATAAAAAAGCTATCTTTATGGACTGCGGCTTCCATGCCAGAGAATGGATCTCACCTGCTTTTTGCCAGTGGTTTGTACGAGAGGTTGGTGATAAAATATCAGTGACAGAAATTATTGATTCAACTGAAATCAATGGAATTGGATAGCATTGCAAAATTAAAGAAAAATTATTTACAATTCCTCAACATATTCTCATTGTTATTCCAAAGTTGCTGTCTGTCCTATAAAATAGGTTGGGCTGGGTGAGATCATTCATTTCGGGGTGAGATATCATCAATATGCTGTTGATATTCAACTATACATCTCCACCCCGAACCAACCTAAGGATGCCCTTTCTGTGTTGTCATGGTGCCTGGAAGCAGTACAGGCCTGGATGGGTAGGAACAGGCTTAGGCTCAATCCCTCCAAGACTGAGTGGCTGTGGATACCGTCATCTAGGGTCTAGTGGCCCCATCTTTCTCGATGGGAGAGGAGTTACTGGCTCCCTCTGATAGGGTCAACAACTTGGGTGTCCTCCTGGATGCTCGACTGTCATTTGACACCCATCACCAGAGGGGCCTTTACCCAGGTTCACCTGGTATGCCAGTTGTGCCCTTTCCTAGATCGGGATGCCCTTCACACGGTCACTCATGCCTTGGTCACCTCATGTCTGGACTATTGCAATGCTCTCTACATGGGGCTGCCCTTGGGGTGCATCCGGAGGCTACAACTGGTCCAGAATGCGGCCGCACAGGTGATTACAGGAGTTTCCCGATACTCCCATGTGACACCTCTCCTGTGCGAGCTGCACTGGTTACCAGTTGTCCTCCGGATCCGTTTCAAGCTCCTGGTACTCGCCTATAAAGCTGTACATGGCATCGGCCCAGGGTACTTGCAGGACCACCTTCTGCCTTCCTCCCAATGCCCCATGCGCTCACACAGGGCTGCCCTCCTCAGGGTACCATCAGCCAGAGAGTGTCCGATGGTGGTGCCCAGGGAGAAGGCATTCTCTCTGGGTGCATCGACCCTCTGGAATGGGTTACCCACTGAGCTATGGATGGCCCCTAACCTTCGATCCTTCCACTGTGACCTGAAGACACCGGGTTTTAAATTTTATTTATTTAATTTTAAATTAATTTTTTAATTTACTAATTTTAATTTTTCTGAATTTTTAAATTTATATTGTTGAATGTTGTTGATGTTTTAAGCCACCCTGAGTCTTTCAAGAGAAGGGTGACATATAAATCGATTAAATAGATAGATAAATAAATAAATAAATAAATAAATAAATAAATAAATAAATAAATAAAATAGCATTCTACTTTGATTTTTCATTTGATTTCCAGTTCACATTTTGAATTTTTTTTTAAAATTGCCATGAAGAATGTATTGCAATAGCATAATTACATGTGAACAAGGCACTGGAGTTTGATATGCCACCCCAAAAGAAATCTGATTACCCCCATTGCAAAGTTTATTCTATTCACCATTAAGAAAAAATCTGTTGCAATTACACAAAGGATTAGGATTAGAATAACAAATGGGGAGGTGTTCTTGTAAAAAGATGCCATTAGATTATAATTAAAATATTATTTTAATTAAATAATTAATTATGCCATATAAAATGTATCTAACAATTAATGTACACTTGTAAAATAAGTTTAAAGAAGCTGCACATTGTCCAGAGTATGTTAAAACAGTTAAACAGCAATTTCCTCTATTCTTGATGTCCATAGCTGTTTTTTAATGTCACTGTTTAGTTATTGGTTTCTTAGTTTTGTTTTGTTTTTAAGGATCTTTCTTTGCCTAGGCATGCTGAAAATTTTGTCCTTCAATTCTGGTGATAGTCAGTACTTGAGTTTGCTTTTAGGAATATTTATTTCTGAAGACACAGTTATACAAAATCTGATACTATCTTAGTAATCATAGTTCACAAAAGCCTAGCAACATGAGAGCATTGTGAATTGAATTTCTCCTTTTCATCAGATCTGCAGCCCTTTAAGGCAATATCTGTTTAGAGAAATATATAGTCTTCATCTTTCTGGATCTGAATCAATACCAGAGTTGACCATAGTCCTTCTTGAAGGCACAGAAAAAGTTTCAGTTGTTATTGGTGTTATTCCTTTTAAGAGCTCAAGAATGGGGTACATAGCATTATATCTTCCAATTTGTCCCTACAACAATTCCCCTACAAGAAAGTTGGGCTAAGAGAGCATGAGTAGAATTTCAACAGCTAAAGTACCAACAAATGGGTTTCTCCAGTCCTGATACATCTTTACCATTACCCTACATTCTCTCTTTTTATGCTCAAAGTTGTAATATTTGGGGTCAATGCCGTGCAAATTGTATTAGAAAATGCTAACTCTTACCCAAACCTGCCCTTTTCTGTGCTGTGGCAATCTTTTTGATCAAAATTTTGCCTTATTTACAATATTACAGTTATCAAGTCTAATCAGACCCCATTATTATCTTCTATTAAACATTTAACATATTTACTAATTGTCACATATATTTTGAATCACGGGGAAAACTATACAATTAATTTCTAACATAATCACAGATAACATTGTAACCAGTTAATTTTTTTCATATATCTGTTCAAAATATTCATCCATCAATTAATATTGCAGATAGATAATTATAGAATACTAAAAGGCTCTCTTTATAGTTTTCAGTGACATCCTAATTTCTAAACAATATCAAATCTATGACTCTTTTTATGAATTTTCTCCGTCTATATTCATTTAGCAACTGGCATCCTCAGAATTACCAAACTAATTGGCAAGCAGCTGAAATTTGAATGAGTGCTCTTGATTCATGCTGCTGTTCTTACTTCTCTCCATATTTTTCTTCATATTCCTATTCCTGTGTCAAAAACATGTAATATTATTTGGTAATCATGCAAATGAAAATGAAATAAGGTCAGTCATTTAGATTTATCCTCACCATCTCTGTTGTTTTTTATGTAGGCTGTTCGGACCTATGGAAAAGAAACCATTATGACTCGGCTTCTGAATGACTTAGACTTCTATGTCTTGCCTGTCTTGAATATCGATGGTTATGTCTATTCTTGGACAAAGGTAAATAATACACAATCAGCAGGTCATAATTATTGTATCAATTATCTTTCAAAAGGTACATTCACAAATCTGTTCTATTTCAGAGTCGCATGTGGAGGAAGACTCGTTCTGTCAATCCTGGTACTAAATGCATTGGTACTGATCCCAACAGAAATTTTGATGCTGGATGGTGCAGTAAGTATCCTGCTCTCTAAGAAGGCAAAACTACGCTCCAACCCTTTGCGGATTATGATGAATTCTTAGAGTTTAAAAATATCAACGCTAGTTGAGTTCCAAAATCTTAATGCAGTCCTCCAAAAATAAACAATACTTGACCAACTGAATCTCCATACCAAATTTTCAAACAATATAAGATCAAATTCTTCTGTGGAAATATACTGAAATACTAAAATGTATTGTAGAGGAATTTTAAACCTCTGGAACTGAACCCTATTCAGTTTCTTCCACATAAGTTACATGGTCTTTCTCTCTGTCAGCAAGAGGCAAAAAAAAAAATCTTCCTCTTTTATATATGAAATAAAATAAAATCTGAGTCTGTATAATTCTGTATGCTATATACTTTGAATTAGTTGGGCTCCTCCCTCATAAATAACATATTTGTGGAAACAATTGAGCAAAGTAATTTTTGTCAGTTTCTAAATGTCTGAAATTTTGTTCATCTGAAGCAGGTTCACACTGCAAGTGATGTGGCAAAGCAAAGTAAAATATTCACTCATGCATGCATTGACACAAAAATAGTGCTCTAGGGTAAAGTCTTGTTGAATAATAAAGCTTTGCAAATCCCTCAAGAGAGGTCCTTCAAAAAGCACAGGAGTAGATAGTAACTTCTTTTTTGGGAATTATAAAACAACTGCTTCACAGTAACACTCATGTGGGCAGAGCTGGAAGCAGTTTCCAAAGTGGCCTTGAACCTGTAAAAAGACATCACTGCTTTAAAAAGGTTCAAAGTAGTACAATTGTACCCCATTATTCATCATTAATTGGTTCTGGGAGGCACAATGAGTACCAAAAATGATGGGTACCAAACAAATTTTTTCCCTTAAGGAATAATGTAGTGAGTCACTAAACAGCCAACACTGATAAGTTCTACCTTATGTGTTGAGTACCAAACAAATGATGAGGACCAGGACAAAATTTTCATATCAAAA
>JANHFM010000244.1:15743-28582 GCA_032468115.1 Grayia smithii | reverse complement strand
AAATATGTGTTTTCCGATGGTCTTAGGTGACCCCTGTGAAAGGGTTGTTCGACCCCCAAAGGGGTCCTGACCCACAGATTGAGAACCACTGATCTAAATAGACATAGAAATTGGCATTCCTTCAAATGAAAGGTCCTGGGCTTTCTATTATTAAGAGTTAACATGCATTTGTGTGCATATTCCAATATACAAATGGAGAGGCATTATTTGGATCCTGGCTTGCATACAGACTATTGTTGCAGTCTCAGCAGGAGACATGGAGCATATTAGGTATACATCTGTATGACAACACATCTCTAGATGCAGCACAAATCATTCAGCAGATTTTCTGTCCAAATTGTGCAGCTTGGATAGGGATAAAATTCCCAACTGTCTTTCAACAGAAGTGGGAATCCAAATTCGTTGCTTGTGGCCTCTAGTCACATCAATGCTCCATTACGTGTAATTACTTATGGACTGGGGCCCAAATCTAGGATTGTCCAAGAGCTTTAAAATCAAGCAAAATTTAATTCACTTCTGACACTACATAGGGTTCAGTTAGCAGGTGTTAAATAGGACCTCAGATGCTTGTCATACAGGGCTAGAGGAACAAATATCATTTCCTGGCTGAAGGCAAGTTCCTATGTTCATATAAATTATCTGAAAGTGATTGAGATAACATTGAATTTGTATGTAGTTGGATTTGCCAAGAAAGAAAGGAGAATCTGGATTATTGATCTAATATTTCTTCTTTTCAAATACAGAATAAATTGGCTAAAGAAGCTGTGGATGCTTTACATAGCCTCCATCAAACAGAGTATATATATGGAGCAATTGCAACCACAATTTGTAAGTATTTGTATTAGCAAAACTCTACTTCAAAATGTGCTTTTCACACTTAAAAATCTGCACATCTGCTTTGACATGTTCGGATATTTTATTCTGTAACTTATAAATATGTAAGAGTGAATGCTATAGGTGCAATGGTGTCAAACTCACATCATCACGGCGGCATCACGTAACGTATTGGAACTTTTTCACCTTTGCTAAACTGGGTATGGGCATGGCTAGTGCATGACGCATCTGACCCATGGGCCAGGTGTTTGACAGCCCTGCTAGAGGGCATTGTAGGAAGAACATCATTCATCTTGGCCAGAAGAGGAGATCTATGAGACGCATCCTCAGTGGGATGGTAGAAAGTTCTGCCACCAGAACCATGCCTCATATTCTACAAGTGGAGAGAAACTGAAGTTATCTTAGGAACATGTAGAAACTTAGATTTTCTCATCCTCGTTTTCTCATTTCTTTAATCCGATCCCAACAATTTTCTGATAGATTTCAAAGAGGAAAGACCTTATAAAAAAAATAATAAGCTCAACCTCCAAGAGTAGCACACATCTTTTTAAGATTCTTTACTTCTGGAGACAAGAAATTTGTGTGAGCTTCCATTGTACACATATCCTTTTTGCTCATATAACATTTCTTCTCATTTTACTTTTTTTGTTTGTTTCCTGAAGTTAGTTTTGTATTGTTTTGTGATTTCAAGTCAGTGTTGATTCCTAACAACTTTCTGGACTAACCCTAACCTTAATCCTAAACCTGAAGTTTTCTTGGCAAGTGTTTTTTTCCAGAAATGATTTGTTAGTGCCTTCTTGTGCTAATGATTTACCCAAAGTTACCCAGTTCGCTTTGTCCCTAAGACAAAACTAAAACTCTTGTGCCCTAACTTCAGGGGTGAAATCTAAAATTTTTCCCTACCGGTTCTGTGGGCATGGCTTGGTGAGTGTGGCAGGGGAAGGATATTGCAAAATCTCCATTCCCACCTCACTCTGGGGCCAGCAAGAGGTGGCATTTTCTGGTTCCCCAAACTACTCAAAATTTCCGTTACCGGTTCTCCGAACTACTCAAAATTTCCGCTACCGGTTCTCTAGAACCTGTCAGAACCTGCTGGATTTCACCCCTGCTTAACTTCTATAGAAAATTAATTCCCTACTAAAGATAGTATTATTGACTTAACTGTTGGGATTGTATCGAACATTTGCATTTCAGTCCATCTGATAATTTCAAATATTCAGGCAGAGCATGGAAAAAGTGCATCCATGTATATAGCTTACAGTAATATCTCTTCCTCTAAAAATACTTTTATCCTCACCTGACACTGTAGTTCCAAGAAACTAACAGGAGGTTCTACCATGGATTCCTCCAGCGAACCGGTAAATAAGACAATTGTCTCCAGGACTTTCTGAGAAACCATTTTACTATCAGCCCAGTCATTTAGATCAGCAAGGAAGACCCTTTTGAAATTACCCTGCTGCCTGCCATAATCTCTGCTCTCTAATACATCAAAAATCGTCTTCTCTTGTATGCAATGCACCTATTATATCTATATCATGAGTCATAGAGAGTATTTAGATACCACTGCCCCAAGATTTAGGAAAATTTTGAAAAGGTCCAAAGTGTTAAGAGCTGATTAAATTTAATGATAGTGATTAGTTTGTTTTGATTTTAAATATTTTACCTATACTTCAATGTTTCATTATTTGTATTATAATTACTATAAGCTATCTCAAGAATTGTTAAATGCAATTTCACGTTTGTTTGTTTGTTTGTTTGTTTATGTTCCAAATAGATCTCCTTTTTTAAAAACAAAAGAGTGAAATGCAAAAAACTACAATATTAACAGAAAAAAGATGCAGTTAAAACAATCTAGCTATATTATAATATATATAAGTGTGAGCTTGTTAAGCCTTGACTACATTAAAAACATATTGCTCTATCTTTGTAGTTTAAAATACAGAGAGTTTTCAAAGTAAATAAGTCTCCTATATGCCTCAAAATCAAGTAAAATAACTTTTAAAATATTCTCTGTGCTGTACTCCAGATTCAGTGGAGGCAAAACTTTTCATACAATAACAAATTCAGTGTTTTATGAATTTAGCTCCATATCAGATTAAGCTCCTTAACTATAAATTAACCATATTTCTTCACAAAATTAGATTGACAAGATTTAATTAGATTGACAATGATTTAAAACCAAAATGAACCCATAGCTGTACCATAGCTGTACTTAAAGAAACTTCAAATTTCTTACAATGCCAACACAAAACAATCTAAAATTTAAAAACTCTTTTTCAACATCCATTGAGGAAACAATAGAAATAAAATAATATTTTCGGATGAATTAATTTCATTTTTAATCATAACAAGTACATTATGTATTTCTTAATCATCTTGATCTATTGATTCTCCAAACTCAAATATTCTAATTCGCCACTGTATAATTACTTGAATGCTGGTTTTCCTTTAAGCAGTTCATCTTTTAAAGTTCCTAAAGTTATAGGAAATTAAGTTTTATTTAATGCCTTTCATTGCAAAATTCTTGGTTTCTCATTGCTCAGATATTTTTTTCTTGAGCAAACTTTTGAACTAGTTGTCCATTTTTGCCTTGAAATGAAAAACACTGACATTTGTCCTATATTCTTTTTGTTCTCTATGATTGCAACAAATAACTTTTCAAAATCAGACTATACACTTTCATATCAGCTTTTCATCTGTTAAACTACCCTTTCTCACTGAAAGTGCTGATTTGAACTTCAACTCTGTCTGATGTAATCTCTACAAAGAAATACCACATCATATGACATTGTATTAAATAAATTCCCATAACTGACACCAAATGTCATTCATACGGAGCAGGAACTTTATAATGTAATTTCCTCATGATATTTTTTCAATCTAATTTTGTCTATCTATAGATCTCAACTGTTTTCTGCAAGCTCTCTTTTATATTTGCATATCTGGACTGATGATCTTACTTTTTTCTGTTTCAAGCTAGCCAATAACTGGGTATTTTCAGTGTTCAGAGTTTTCAGTGTTCTATAAGTTAACAAACATCCTTTTCTGACAACAGAATTAAATGTGTAATTTCCAGCCCAAATAGTACTGCACAGCTAAATATTTATTTGTACTTCTGCATTTGGATATATATGTCTGGCATTCTTCCTCATAATTTCAAGAGACATCATTTTCTAAAACAATTTAACAAACATTTATCCACTAAGATGATTAAAAGCCTGGAGACAAAAACATATGAAGAACGGTTGCAGGATTGGGTAACTAGTCTAGAGAAAAGAAGGACTAGGAATGACATGTTAACAGTATTCCAGTATTTGAGGGGCTGCCATAAAGGAGCAGGGGTCAACTAATTTTCCAAAGCACCAAAAGGCAAGACAATGGATGGAAATTAACCAAGGAGAGAAGCAACCTGGAGTTAAGGAGAAACTTCTTAGCAGTGATAACAATTAATCAGTGGAACAGTTTGTCTTCAGAAGTTGTAAGTGCTTCATCACTGGAGCTTTTTAAGAAAACATTGGACGGTCACCTGTCTGAAATGATATGGGGTCTCCTGTTTGAATAGTGGATTGGATAGAAGACCTCCAAGGTCCCTTACAGCTCTATTCTGATTGAATAAAAAAAGAAAAGGTACAATGGCAAACCACTTCTGAAAAACCTTGCCAAGAAAACAGCAGGGACTTATCCAGCCATTCGCTAACAATTGGACACAATTGAAAATAATCAATTTGAAGAAGAAGAAAAAATAAGAATCCCAATCCTTACTGGCATTTAGTAAGAAGTATGTAGGACTTCAGAATACAAGCAGGGAATTTAAGCATGATTTTAGAAAGTGGATGAAGGCACGGAGAGTTGAGTGCTCTGAAATAACAATATCCATTTAATTACCTATGCTAGTCTTCATTCTGTTTCATTTGAACCAATGGAGGTAGCTCTGGTGAAAATCTTTTTCTCAGACTAATTTCACACAGCCAGTCTTCCTAGATCATCATTTCCTTTGTGTTCCATTTGTTTTTAACATTGTTTGTTTTTCAGATCCTTGTTCTGGATCATCCATAGATTGGACTTATGATGAAGGAATAAAATATTCATTCGGTTTTGAGCTTCGTGACCATGGCCAGTACGGTTTCCTCCTGCCTGAAAGTCAGATAAAACCTACCTGTAAGGAAACCATGCTGGCAATCAAAGTAATTGCCAAGCACATTGTCAACAATGCTCAGTGAACACTTGGTCACACTTCCTTACAAAAGAAATGTTCTCTTCCTTGGCTGCAATTGTCTCCTTGATTCTGCCTGCAATTATAGATTCTCTTTTCTGATTTTTCTATTCCACTGATATTTTGTTGTCTTTCCCTTTGATGCTTTTCAGCACTAATTAAACTTTGAAAATGCAGTTTGAAAGACAAATTTTCTGCTGGATTCATTTTATTCATGCATAGGGAAGACATTTTCTGAATAACTGTTAGCTCATTTCTTAGTGAATTCCCAGATTTGCCCTTTAATGAAGATATCCCTGATAAATCTGATGATGATTCCTCCATTGCTCTGTGTTTGAATATTTGTTCCCTGTTCCAAATTTAGTTTTTTGGCCTGACCTGCTCATCTAGAACACAAACTTTTAAATCTCTGGTCACAGATACTCTGAACTATGTCACAACTACTTTCCTTCGATATTACTTGCTGTGACTGAAATATACATATAGATACAGAAATATACATATAAACACAGAAATGGAACTGATCATATAGATCCGTGATGGCGAACTATAGGTGGGACCAGAAGTAGGCAAACAGGCCATTTCCAGCCTCCAGAGGGCCTCCAGGGGGCCTCCAGGAGGGTGGGGAAGGCCTTTTTCACCCTCCCCAGGCTCCTAGAAAGGCTCTGGAGGCTGGGGAGAACAAAAAATGAGCCTTCCAGTCCCACTGGAAGTTGGCAAATGTGCCATTTCCGGCCTCCAGAGGGCCTGGGCGGGAGGCCGTTTTCACCCTCCCCAAGCTCCTAGAAAGGCTCTAGAGCCTGGGAAGAGAGAAAACTGTGCCATCACATGCCAGGAGTGGGGGGAGTGGGGGAGGTCCCATGCGCATGGGACACATAGAATTATGGGTGTGGGCACGCATGCACATGACACCCCCCTTCATGGCACGTGATGGCAAAAAGGTTAGTCATCACTGATATAGATCTTTCTCACCCCATCCATCATTTAAAAAAACTTCTTTGTGTGAGTCAACCAGGTGAAGATCCAGAGTATCATTGTGATATCATAGTTCAATGGAAGGCTATAAAGAGAAGAGGTCTCAATTCTCAACAGCTATGAGGGTGTCTATATGATCCTCTCCTAAAATATCAGAATTTAGCTTGCATGTATCTGTCTGTCTGTGGAGATTCTCAGTCATCCAGCTCATAATTATCTCCAAAAAAAACCAGTCCAATTGCCTTTTGAAAAAGCACCTTTGAGACATATATCTGTCCCAAAATAATCTTTGCTGCTGAGTTTTTTGTGACAATGAAGAAAGATCTTCCAACTATCAATTGGAAGGCATTGGAAGGCTATTCCATCTTTTCTTCCTAAACTATTTGTTTTGTGCTAAGAAAAAAAATGGGAAAATAAGTGAGTTCAAAGGGAAGACAATGATGTTTGGTCTCCCCTCAGTTCAATCCTGGGAATTAGGCAAGATAATTGCACAATAACAGCACTGTCTCAAGGCATTGTATTGCTGTTTAGTAATTCAGTATTAATGGGTTCACTGCATTTACATGTTCAGTTCATCACTTAATGTGCCACCATTCATTCACATTGCAAGAACTAATCTACATTTCATACACAATCCAGCAAAACAGCTAACTAAATTAGAACCAATTTATTGTTAAAGGCAAGGATAAAATTTATTTTGACTCTGATAAACAAACCTACAGACCTATTTTAACTGAAGTAGCAAAAGTAAATTTAAATGAACATTTTTTATTTTATTTTCTATCTGGCTGCTTACAGCTATTCCTTCCTTTCACAAAATGTTTGCTGTTGCTATTACTTGCTTAGCAATATTTCTCTTAATAAATCTAGTGCATCATACCAAAAACTTACTATTTCCTAAATCAAAGGCCTATTATACCTTGTTTTGTTGCCTGGACAGTTCAGTTATGATTAGAATATAACCTTAGCATCCTTCATACTCGTGAAGGCAATATTTTTATATCGCCAACTAGGTCACCAAACATTGTACAAATTTATTAAACCTTCATCAGACAACAACAATGGACACTGCATTTTTTTAAAAAATCATCAGATGAAATTGACCAGCATTCTGCCATTTTCTAGACCAGTTTGAAGTTTGTGGACTTCAACAACCAGAATTCCAGAAGTTATTGAATCCTGGATTACAGATTTATTAATTAGATACTTATTCTGCTAAATCAGCCAACTGCCAAGAGAATGAGTGATTGAGGTCCCTGTAGAATGTTGGGAAAGCATTCTTTAGTTACTATGACACTCAGATAACACAAGCACTAATTTAAAGGAAAATGGCCTTTAGACATTCTTCCTGGGCAGATATACCACAGTCCGAATCATTCAGAAGGGGTAGAGTTAACTTCTTACTCAAATTTCATACCTTTTGATTGGGATGGGGTAACTGAGTACATGGTATGAGAATTCTAAGACAGTATTCTTCCTCTCATTCTAAACCTGTCTTTTTGAGAAATCATTTCCATTGTGTAGCCTCTGGGATATTTAGAAATGGGAAACGTACTAGAAGGTACCTGCTCAAATTTATACAGAGTCTAACTGCACATAATATTTTTTATTTATTTATTTATTTAAATTTCTATGTCGCCCATCTCCCAAGGGATTCCGGGCGGCTCACAACAAAAGCATCACATAATAAAATTGGACATATAAAAATTTTAAAAAGTGTGTTAAAACAATGGAATCATTAAAAAAAACCAGTCACATCCCATCTGGGGCCGGATCTCGCTAAATCATAATAGCGAGATCAATGGCCCCATGCCTGTCGGAAAGCCAGATTTTACTACCAGTTCTGTGGACATGGCTTGGTGGGTGTGGCAGGGGAAGGGAAAGGGTACTGCAAAATCTCCATTCCCATCCCACTCTGGGGCCAGCCAGAGGTGGTATTGCCGGTTCTCTGAACTCAAAATTTCTGCTACCTGTTCTCCAAAACCTATCAGAACCTGCTGGATTTCACCCCTGCCTTGGGACTATATTTATATTTATATAAATATATATTAACAGCAAGAGACACTATGTTCTATCTGATTTAACACTCATAAAAGATCCACTTTTTCCTTGGCTATGCATCTGAAATTGCCATAGGAAGATTCTGGCTGCTTTGCATCCTTCAACATTTGCAAAAAAGCACATCGGTGTTTTTTTTTTTAAAAAACTCCTGCCCTGTGTATCCATGGCATCCCTGATTACTGATCTTATTGGCTAAGGCTACTTGGAATTGTCATCCAAAATATCTGAATTTCTTTTATTTGTTTGTTTAAAACAAACAACTTTGTGTCATTAAAAACAACTCCCCAAAGCAGAAAAACAAACAACACAATTAAAAACTGTTTTCAATGCATTGAAAACCATTAAAACAACAGCAATTTAGTAAAAGCCTGTAAAAGTAGCTGCTTAAAGTTATAAACAGTTTAAAAACTATGAAAGAGAAGGGGATTATGCTGAATCAGGTCAAAAGGCACAGCAGGTTCTTAGTCAAGACAACTCTTTCTGAATCCAATTCCTATATGCTGGGTAAGAAGTCATAACTAAAGGCATCTTGAAGTTTAGAAGTCTTCACTATGAGAAGCTATCGGAAAATGCCCAGCAAATAAATCAGTTCAAAAATATGTGGATAAGGGTTGATAACAGCAAGTTAAAAACAAAATATTTCCTTAAGAACTTCAGTCTGCTAATATATAATAAAAAAATACTTGATTGCACAAGGCTGATCCTAAACTTATGTAAATAAAAATAGCACCATGAGATCATGTTCCATGCCATGGCTAATTTACCCCAGGAGAATTAAATTCTTCCTGGCCTGTACTCTGAATAAGTGCAGCCCAGAAGCAAGAAACCCACATGGAAGAAGGGAATGAAAGTAAGGGCAATTATTCTAAAAAGTAAGAAACAGGTAGAGAATTAAAAGTCTACAGTGACTTCATTTAGATACACACTTAAAAGTACAAATTAAATATTACTTTCTTGAACTCACGAGGAAGGAAGAAAAATCAACAAAAATAGCTGTTTTTAGGAAAATATACTTTTATTTCTCCCCCCACTTCTTGTAAAATATGTCACTCCCACTTAAATATGGGTTATTTTCCCCAAAAGACAGCTTCTCACAGAATTTTCCTTGTACTCTAAACTATAAAACAAACCACAGATTATACAGTTCATTGTTTATCTTATAAAAGTCAGAATAATTGGCATCAATCCTGGCATCTATTGAACTATATTACACTTGTCTGTAATAACCTATGGCTCATAGACTGCATGCAGCCCTAGACAGCTAGTAAGGCAGCCCAACAACGTTGTAAACTTTTAATATCATGATGTGATTTATATACATTAACTGTATTGCATATTTTACATGTGACTTTACTTAGTGCAGCCCTGGCAAGCCAAAAGATTAGACACTCATGATCTAGACAAATGTTTCCCAGGGATCTTCGTAAACTTAAAGGTTATCTATAAATTTAACATATTTTAACCTGATTCTGGTACTCTGGTCCAGAGGTAGAATGAAGTGGCCTGTTTTACTCTGAACAATGAACCCTCTTATCACCTGCAGCTACCCTAATTTCCCAAGTATCCATTAAATCCAAATAGAAGATGTTTTACCCTTTTCTGTCCAACCTACCTTACAAGCATTGTTACTGTGAAGAAAATTAGGTGGAATGGCTGCTGTATATTATATCTTCAGCTCCCATACAAGGACAAGATATAAATCTAATCTATAAAATCTGGTTGCAGGAGGGGGGAATTTTGATCTGGATGGGACAGCCATAAAGTCTACACAAAGATGGGGATGTAACCGTACAGCAGTATTTACTGTTGCTTTATAATAACAAAGTAAAGGCAAAAGTTTAATCAAATGAGTGCTTAAATATATTCAAAAGAACATGAGAATGAAACCAGGTCTTTCCCAAACTGTGAGGTCCTCTAGATGCATTGGGGCTACCTAGAAGAGAGTTTTCAGACATGTACCTTCAAGTACACAAATACTCAAGTACAAATGCATTCTGTGTCCATGGACATGTTTTCTCATTTATCAAATATTTCACATCATTGTGAGAGTCATTTTCTGAACTTCTTAAAGATGCTAATAAGTATTATAAAAGGTTCCAATACCCATAGTAAATTTACACGAAATCTAAATGTAGACATAACTGCAGAACTTCACATCATCCCAAGAAATCCTCTGAGGATATTATCTGATCATCAAACAGAAGAATAAAAATGTCAGAGATGAACGGCAGCAAAGAGAAAGGACCATGATGTCCCTGTTGGCTCTGGACATGATGACCATTACTTGTGTTTTCATTTCTGCTCTACGATTTGACAGGTACAGCCTTTTCACATCATCGAAGAGTCTTGTGGGTTTTTTGTTTGTTTCCGTGCCTTGGTATACTGCTCATTGCTTGACTTTCTCTTCTAAAGTGCAAAGGTTTTTCGTGTGAAACCACAAAATGAAAAGGAAGTAAGCGTCATGAAATCCTTGCCAAGCCTCATAAAGGTAAGAAAATTTTGCAACTCAGATGCTTTGTGCCCCTTTTAAGGAATTTTGTAAACTTTTCAAAACTATATGAATATTTCTATTTATCGAAGTAGTATGTGTGTGTGTATTTTTGCAAATACAGAAACCTGGATATATACATGCAAAACAGATTCTTTGCCTAATAGAAAAAAAATGGACTCTTTTGAATGCTTCCAATTTTTTAATGTATAAAGGATTGTTAAAATGGTAGTATATGTTTAACAATTAAAATTTAATTAAAGCAGGAATGACTCCCCAGTATACAATATATCACAAGGCAGATTTAGACAACTGGGGTGAAGTTTTTAGGGCTCAAAGAGAAACTAACAACAGTTACTAATGTTTAAATATTAATTAATTAAATATTAAAAATGCAAAATTTAAATATTTAAACTGTGGTTAGTGGGGATGCAAGTGGAAGAAAGAATATATCAATAAGTTATTTTTTTCTTTCTTCACTGTTTTTTATTTCAGTATGGGAGAATGGAGGAATGTAACATCTTGCTCTTTGAACTTTTGTACGTCTATGTTTGCTTTTTTTATTTGTTTGTATTTATAAACAAATGGATAAAGAAAAAGAAGAAAAAATACCTAATTAAAAACCTTTCCTCTATTCCAAAGCCTGTATGAAACTTTGCAATATCTTCTTATTAGGCTTGCACATTTTTTCTTTTCTGCAACAAAGATTTCATTCGCCATATATTTTAAAATTTCAAACATCTAGATAATGCAACAGAAAAATTCTGCCCCAGAACTTACTAATTTAAAAGTAAGTTAATTTCTAAAATTAGAGAAATGGGAAAACTCAGTGGATATTACCATTATCCACTAAATGTTAGATCGCATTTTAGTGAAGGGTGACGAAACACCTATTTTCTTAATAAGTATCCATAAACATACTTGTGATGCCTACCTGAAAATTACTGTGTAAGAATGAAGATGCAAACATTAACAATTGCCCATATGAATATCCTCACTATTTCCTATGGGTTTATTTTCTCTCCTTATACAGTACTTAAGAGAATTAGATTCATGCCAGGGTGGCATTAAAAGCCAATTTGAAAGATTCACATTATCTTAAAGTCTCTTACAAGTTTAGTTGGATTCCCGGTGATTTCATGGATGTGCAGTTTGTGTTGTTTTGTTTTGTTTTGTTTTTTGCAGCAGTACAAATGTGTTTTTTGATTATTGGGGTGTTTTTATTTATTCAGAAAGCTTATATGACTACTTGCTTTAATATTTGCTAATCCTAGGCATCTAAAAAGTCTCCCATCCAAGTACTAAATAGGCCTGAATCTATTTAACTTCCAAGCCCAGACAATATCGGCCACACAATACCATCTTCTGGGACTGTATTTTCATTCACATACAGAAACTTTTCTCAGCCTAATATGGCTTTTATAAATCACAAGGGGAAAACTTAAAAAGCGATATAGTGTTTATAATAAGAAAATAGGTATTTGTCAGGCTTTAGCCCTTCTCACGTTCTTTTCATAACTCAGTAAACCCTGATTTTACTTCTAGACAAAGAATGCTTTATAAGTAGAATATAAACATGATGAAAAGTCTTGACATTTTCATGGACTTTCTTTTGACTTGACTTATTGCAGAGGTCCACAAACTTGGCAGCTTTAAGACTTGTGGATTTCAACTCAGCTATGCTGGCTGGAGAATTCTGGGAGTTGAAGTCCACAAGTCTTAAAGCTGCCAAGTTTGGGGACCCCTGCCTTATTGCCTATGTGTAATGTGGATTAAAAAAAAAAACCTCTTGCAAGTCAGGTTCTTTAACACGCAATGTCAAATGAGAACCAAATAAGAACACCCAAAGAGTCCAACTCTATCATTCCAATTGAATTACATTACTAATTACATTATTAATCTAATACCATAAGGATTCCCTCTGCCTTCCCATTACCAAAGGCTGAATCCGTGGCAGAACTTGGCCATAGAATGCATTCTCAAAACAAAATTGCCTTCCAAGAAATACACAAAAGGATAAGACTGTTTGGAAAGTTCTCTTCCTGGCTTAATTTAATAATTAATTGTCATTAGAATTCTGAGCTGATCATTTACAGAGGGACTGAATAAGCTGCAATCTCCAAGCAGTTTATTGCTACAAATCATTTTATGGCCCCAGAAGTCTTGAACAGCACTGATTTTTACCTTTCCATCATGTACACCGAGAGAGTATGCACCAAGACAAATTCCTTGTGTGTCCAATCACACTTGGCCAATAAAGAATTCTAT
>JANHFM010000238.1:10053-21305 GCA_032468115.1 Grayia smithii | reverse complement strand
CTTTCTCTCTCTTTTTTACTTTATAGATTATTTTATGATTAATTTTATATTCGTAATATGTTCTACCCTCCTTTTTTCTTTTTCTTTCTTCCCCTTTTTCTTTTCTTTCTTCCCTTTTTCCTTCATAGTATCATAGTTTGTAATAAGTACATATATATGTATATAGTATTGTATATTTTACTGTGAAAGTTTTATATGTCTTAATAAAGTTTAATTTTTTATAATAAAAAAAAGTAATGTAACTTGGATATATCAGCTATTGTTATTACATATGTGAATGGAATAGTTGTGTAAGAAAGTTGCATTACCTTAAAAAGAAATGCCACTCTGAAAAAAATAATTCCAGGACAGAAAAACATTGCATATTAATCACTTGTTGAGCTAATAAAGATATGTTTGCCTCCACTTCACATAAAACTCGCTGAAGAAAAATTTTGTGAAATCATTGAACAAGGAAAATAAAAGTTTTCCTCACTTAAGACAGATGTTTCCAAGAACAACTCATGCCAAGGAAGGCATTTTTATTGGCCCTCAGATCAGATATGTCATTAATGACAAACGGTTCAAAAGATGTGTTAGTGGGCCCAGAGAAAATCATCCGAAAAGCATTCAAAGATGTCACTGAGAATTTTCTTGCCAACTACAGAGCATCAATCTACATTCAGCTGGTTGACAAATGTCAGCATTCAAGATCATGAAGTGCAACATGTCACTGAAGATTCATTGTCTGCATTCACACTTGGATTTCTTTCCCAAAAATTTAGAGGCAATCAGTGGTAAACATGGTGAAAGTTTTCCTCAGGACATTGCGACAATGGAAAAATGATATCATAGCAACTGGAATCCACCAATGTTGATTGACTCTTATCGGACTCTGCAGTGAGAGGCATCAGACTCTGAGTACAAATGAAAATCAGCAGCAAAACACTTTAGTTGAACTCATGCAGTGTGTTGGAAACATTATGCAATTAAATACATTATAGTCATTAAAAGTTAATTTCTACTTCTCAAGATTTGTACTTGATACAGTCATTCTAAAATTATGTTTGTGTTCAGTTTGAAGAGATTTATCATAATCACCAAAAAGTTTTCAGAAAACAAAACTTTTGAAAAAAAATGTTGTTTGATGATTTGATCTGTTTACTGAAATCAATCAAAAGTATTTACAATATACTTTTGTAATTGTATATATGTCTTGCAATTTAGGCTTAGGTTCATTAGCAAAAGCAAATAATATGTCTTTTTATATACCGGTAATTATAACATTATTAATTTTTATCTTGCTGGGGTATGTTGGGTGTTTCTGGGGCTATAAAACAAGCAATTTTATCAAGATCCCAGAGTGAAAAAGATCAGGATCCCTGACTTCCTTCTTATTTAGTTTTTTTGTTTGCTTTCCCCTTCATCTTTTCCTTTCCAGAAATATTTAATGCAAATAAGGTTTCTGCTTCTTCTTATCTCTTTGTTCCTTCTGAGGCTGAAGATTGATAGTTTTAAGAAGATCAAAGACAACTTTCAGATGTATCCCAAATTGATAATCTGCAGACTATCATATACCTTGTACTAGGAACAAAATAAAATCCATAATGACATAAGCATGGTAAATATAGCTGTTCTGTTAGACTAAGTAAAAGTAGATTATACATGTTTTTAGACTTCAAAGAACTGTCCTTCAGGTCGGGTTTCTGTAATGTCTTTAAAGCTGTGTGTACTTTCTTTTCCTTTCAATAAGCTGAGAAAAAAGACACTGCAGCAATAAGTTGAGAAGGACTCTCTTTCTTTTAAAAATAAGAGAGAAAAAAGCAGTCACCATTTTTCATGGTGGGGAATATATGCAGATATAGGAGCACGTGGTTATGAGATTTAGTTGAATTGTAAGCATAAATCTTTATGCTGGTTGAACTATAAAATATAGTTTCAATCAACATTGAAAGGGCTAATTTACACAGCAAAAAGAAAGTGAATGTCTAGAAAAGGAATATTCTGTTTCATGCACAATCATACTATTAGCTCATCTACCTTAAATTATTGGGGTAAACAAATATTTTCATCTGGGAATCATAATTTTTATATATTTTTTAAAATTTCTGGTGACATTTCCAGTGATCTGGGCTAGAACTTCAGGTGAAATTTCACATTATCTTTTTTTAATGTGATTTTTAGAATTAAAATATAAGGTATTAAATATATTAAGATTTTGGGGATGAGAATTGGTAGTGCTCATGAGAGAGCTATGTGGGTTACAAAATTGGGGTTAGATGCTATATGTGGCCTGCAGGTGCTACATTAGTTATTCTTCCTCTATAATTGGTTCTGTTTCTTGGACAGAGACAGATCTTTAAAAGTTTATCTGGACAAATTGAAAACTGAACTGGGAACATTTGGTATGAAAACATGTACTTTATGCATGTGCTAAAAATTTGCCCTCATGCATTTTTCTGCAAGATATCATGCACCTCAGAAAAATCTGATTAAATTCAAGGAATTCAGTAATTTGCATGGGCAAATACAGATAGCCTTGTTTTGATGTAATGATTACAAGCTGTCTTATATATTTCTGATCACTGTTATCTTATATCAAGAGACCTGCTTATTGCAAGCAAGCAAAACTTGCAATGAAAGAGAAAACTTCAAATTCTAAATTTAAAAGTGTCATTAAAATTTCCTATAAATATCTTTGACCAGAATTATATATGTGGCTCATTCTGAGGAATTTTGATAGATCATGAATTCAGTGATGTCCTTCTGGCAAAAACTAAGTGATCATGTGATTTACCTGAATTTTTCTTTTTTCATTAGTCAGCAGAATGGCAAGTGAAAAAGATTAATACATTACAGTTTATATGAGACCAAAGGTGCCTAGACACATATTGATTAAATATACACCCACCTACCCACCAACCCATCCACTCACCCAAACACACATATATGGAGTCACTGATTGCATTTTCATTGCATTGGCATAGCATCTGAGACTGCTGGCAGAGGCAGTTCTTGAGAGTTCAAGAGAACTGGGTCTTTGTCCGGTGAAAAAAGGTAGTAACTTAGCAGTGTGCAAATCATACAACTAAAAATCTGAAACAGTAAGGCTGCAACTTTGTAAAATTATTCACTGTGAGGGCAACTGACCTACTGACTAGAAAACATCAGTAGTTTGAAAACAACAGAAGTCCATCCTTAATAAGTGCTTGTGTAATTGCAATTTTATTTTAGAATGTAAAGCTTTGTTCAGTGCAACACTGCTTTGCAGCTGTCTTTCATTTTACTTTTTTTTTTTATTTGGATACTGTCCTATTTGTAAGCAAACTGCTAGTTTACACAGACAGATTGCTTATCTAGAGACTTTAGTTTTATTTTTCAGCTGAAATTAGATATTCAACTCAAGCTATGTATTCTGTTGAGCTGCTTCACTATCAGCACCCTCTACCAGAAAGACCTTCAGAAGAAGGACAGTAAGAAAAACTGTTGGATCTGACCAAGGGAGAGCTGTGGACCATCAACACAAAACTTTTGGTGTGGCTCTGCTTAATGGATACAGTGCCCTTCCTGAACTTCATAAGGATACTAAGGTGGCAGGTCCAGCTATTTGTGACAAAGATGAAGACTCAACTGAGCAACCATGACAAAGAAATTATGAATCAGATATTTCAAATCAGTTATGTAAGGTGAGCAAGGAATCTAGAAAGAGTAGCCAACTCTTGTCTTGTCATGTCTGCCTGATGCCACTGCCAGTAGAGACAAAAGGCACATTGTCAAGATACTCAAGAATGCTAGTAAGGACTGTGATGTTAATGTTGTTGTGCATCTTGGCATTAATGACCTATCCAAAAAAGTTGTACTTTTTGGGCAGAAGGATTTCTAGAATGTGGGGCAGGAACTTGGCAGGATAGACTGGAGTCTTACTTTTTCAGAGGTATTACTTGTATATAAGCAACAAAAGGAAAACCTAGCATACAGCAGAGTTAAATGTGTGGCTAAAAGAATGGTACAGAACATTTCTGTCCCCAGCAATCTAAAACTAATAGGGTTGTCAGTGTTTCTAAAACAAATATTTGTGAAGTTAAGAATATTAAGGTAACTGTTAAGAAAAATAAAACTTTCGATAGTGTGCACCACTAATCAAAAAGGTAGTAAGAAGGGGAACTCAGACACAAGACAGGTTGTGTAGAAAACAAACATAAAGTCAGTGAAAAAAGAACTCAAATGCCTATTCCCCATCCATACAGTATGAGGAATAAAAAGGGTATGAGGAACTATATATCGAAGTACTTGAGGGCAGATATGATATTTCTGCCATTATGGAAATTTGGTGGGATGAAACCTATGAATGGAGTATACAGCTAGAGGGATTTAAATTTAAAACCCAACAAAGCAGAGAAAATAAATTAACTTTTTGCTAGTCAGTTAACTAATGTATGTAGGAAGTACACTACAAGAGTAATGGGAGATTTTGATTACTCCGACATTAACTGAGAAAAATTCTCGAAGATCAAACAGCTTCCTGATAAACCTATCAAACAAAAAGGTAGAGAAGGGAATGAGAGGGTCAGCCATACTGGACTTAATTCTAATCAACAAAGATGAAATGAAAGAAGCATTAAAGTTACAGCACCTTGAGGGGGAAATTATCATGCAATATTAGAATTCAATATTAGGCAAGCACAAGCAATAGGACAAGGTAAACTAGAGTCTTAGACTTTAAGAGAGCTGATTTCAATAAATTTAGAGACAGCTTGGGAAAGATTCCATGTATGAGAATCCTTAAGGAGAAAACAACCTAAGAAGCTTGGGAAATTTTGAAAAGTAAGATTATAAAAGCCCAGTCCAGTGCAATTCCAATGAAGAAGAAAAATAAGAGATCACCAAAGAAACTGCATGGCTGTACAAAGAACTGCCTGATAAGCTGAAAGACAAAAAGGACAAGCACAAAAAGTGGAAAAAGGGGCACATAACTAAGGCAGAATATCAGCAAATAGCCTGACTCTTCAAAGATGAAGTCAGAAAAGCTAAGACTCAAAATGTGACAAAGGTCAAAAATAAAAAGAAAAAGTTTCTTTCAACATATAAAAATAAGTCAAAGAAATGATTGGTCCATCATTGGGAGAAAATGACAAGAAAGTGATGAGCAGCAGGGAGAAGCAGAATTGCTTAACTCATTTTTTTTGCCTCTGTCTTTATACAAAAGAAAAAAAAAATAAAGTTCAACTTTTTAAAAAATACTGTAAGATGCAGAATAGTGATGCAAGTCAAAATAAATAAGAAAATGGTAAGAGAACACCTATCCAATAATTGAGGGCTGCCACAAAGAAGGTCATCCTGTTCTCCAAAGCACCTGAAGGAAAGGCAAGAAACAATGGATGTAAACTAATCAAGGAGAGAACCAATCTAGCACTAAGGAGAAATTTCCATACAGAACAATTAATCAGTGCGGGACTGAATAACTTGCCACCAAAAGCTGTAAATGCTCCAACACTGGAATTTTTAAGAAGAGATTGGTCAATCATTTGTATGAAATGTTACAGGGTTTCCTCCTTGATCAAGGGATTGGATCAGAAAACCCTCCAAACCCCTTCCAACTCTATTATTCTGTTATCTAAGTGCTAGATATGAATGCAAGAATTGTTTAGATGGCCAAAAATAGGTAGCATATTGCTGAAGTGGTCCAACATTTGGGCTTGGATAGCCTGGAACTAAGCTGCCTGTCTGACCTAAGTATAGTACACAAAATTGTCTGCTACAATGTCCTACCTGTCAATGACTACTTCAGCTTCAACCACAATAATACACAGGCAAACAACAGGTACAAATTCAAGGTAAACTGCTCTAAACTCGATTACAGAAAATACAACTTCAGCAACAGAATGGTCAATGCCTGGAAAGTTCTACCTGACTCTGTTGTTACATCCTCAAATCCTCACAAATTCAACCTTAAACTGTCTACCATGGACCTACCCATTCCTAAGAGCAGGGGTAAAATCCAGCAGGTTCTGACAGCTTCTGGAGAACCGGTAGCGGAAATTTTGAACAGTTCGGAGAACTGGGAAATATCAACTTTGGTTGGCCCCAGAGTGGGGTGAGAATGGAGATTTTTCAATATCCTTCCTCTAGAGTAACTAACTAACTAACTAAATTTATTTTTATGAAAGAGGTTTTTCTTATGTGGTTCTGGGAGCTCACTCACCCCATGGTAGCAGTATTGTTACCACAAAAAGGAGGTCCTTGAAAATTGTTGTTCTCTTACCTCTAAAAATCTGGTGAAGTTGGCAAGCACATTTCTCTGCTCACAAATTTATACAGGCTTTTAAATTTAAAATGGATTTTTGTGTTCAATTTTACCAATTAATTAGACTGACACAGAAACATTTGCAAACACACACATATATAAGCACATATACATATACTCAATTCACATATCAAGCATTTCACATTAACATCTCAAACTGCTGGAATCGACTGCACCTTTCAGCAGTAGTTCATTTCTTACCCTTATCTCTGGTCATTACAGATTTATTACAGATCTGTGTTCCCTGGCATTTGGAGAGTGTATAAAATACAGTTTATTAGACAGCCTCCAGTAAAGGCTGAAGGGAAAACAAACTCACCCAGTGTTAAATATTATAGTTTGGGCATTACTAATTTCATTTCCTGCTGTTAAGCAGAAAATAGGATTGACTGCCCTTAACAACAGCTGCAGTGTTACCATTTGTGGCTTGCCATGGACCTTGTGTGAATTGCTCTCCAAAAGAGCCTTTTGGGGGGCAGTGGTAAACCAGTTGTCAGAAGAGGCTTTTGAAGAGTCCTAGTGCATCAGCAGCAATTAATGCAGGTGGTATTTTAGACAAGGGAGCTAATGAGCTTTAATATGCATGCAGGTGAGGGAGTGCTGAATCAGTAGAGCCATTAATGAACCTATGACAGCCTAATTAGCTACAATTTAAAATCTATGGAATCTAATCAGAGGAGCTGAACACTGCTGCAAATCTGTGTATGAATGAGTCTTTCTAAATACTCCAATCTGTTGCTTAGTCACTGATTGATAGTAATTGCTTTTTTCCCCCTCTATTGTGTATAGGAAAATGCCCAATTTTACTCTGATAGAGAAGGACACAAGTTAAATGCCTAAGATATTTGGCTGCTTAAGTTTTAATCATGGGATATATATATATATATATATATATATATACGCATATGTGTGTGGTGTATGCACACACACATGCACACAGAGCAAAATTATTCATCAATTCTGAATATAAACTATCAAAAATATCACACTAAATTTCATCTAGTTTGCAAGATATATATAAATTTAGAATTAGATTATATCAAAAGCCATAATGTACATTGGTAGCAGTTTATAGAAAGTTAAAGGAAAATGTTTCATTAACACAAATAGGAGGTGTTTGTATTTATTCATTTGTGTGTGTGTGTGTGTGTGTGTGTGTGTGTGTGTGTGCGTGTGTGTGTGTGCCCACATAGATATACACAGACTAAGTCTACTAAATATAGACTGCAAAAATTGGACAACCAGTAGATGACAGCAAAGAGTGAGTTTTCTGTATTTCTCTACTGCCATCTAGTGGTCATATGGATTATTTTAGTTCAGATCTGTGTACTGTTATACATTTTGTGTATAAAGCACTTTGTGCTTTGTGTATATAGAAATGAAGAAATGGGAATATGTTAATTATAATTAGAAATTTCAAACAGAATTTTGCTTATTACTTCAAAAACAACAATTTTAATGCTCTCAGTTTGTACATGCAATTTCCAATCAAGTAAAAAGATTAGATGATGCTTATATAGATTAATCAATCCCTATTAATTAGATAAGTAAATCATACTATAAATACAGTTTTTTTCTATGCCACATATATATCCTTGGATTGTTTTGTTACATTCAGTATCATACTGATTTTTTTTAAAAAAAGAAATAGTATAGAATGTTATAGAAACTATGTATATTTGAGATGTATGTGCAATTTTTAAATAAAATTATTGTCAATTTATAGTTGTTTAAAATTTTTAGAAGTAGTTTGCTATTGCTTTCTGCCTAGGAATGGAAGAAAATGAATGATTTAAAATCATCCAGTTGACTATGTTTAAGCATGAGGTCAAAACTCAGACCTCCCAATCTCCAGTTGATGCTTTGAGCATTACACCAAACTGTCTCTTACAGTGAGATTATTCTATAGTGAGATAGAATACATTTTATTTGGAAAAGTAACCACGGTATCAAATCACATAATATTTTGTGAATGCAGAAGTATATGACTACTTCCCTCTCTGTAAATCTAATTTTTAATTAACAGCTGATCCAACAACAAAGAAGAATACAAGAATACAAGAATAGAACTATGTTATATATGTGGCTTAATGATGAAAAGCTGTCTGGCTGACCAGTATGTCAAGTTCTACTATAGGAATCCATTAGTTTAGATGATCAGCTTGGTTCAAGGTTACAGATTTTATAAAGATTATATTTGGTTCTTAATTATTAGGGCTGTGCAAGGAGTTGATTTGGAAATTCAATATGACAGCCATTTAATTAATTTTCTGAGCTGAAATGACTTTTCAAATTGAATAGATGATTCTCATCAAAACCTTGAAGTGATAGATCCCTTGAATTGATTCAGTTATTCAGATAGGCTTTTGAGCATGCTGAATAATTTTTGACCAATTTAATAATTGGAATAAAATAAAAGCTCTCTGTTTTTTTTTAATTAATTTGAAAAATCAAGTCAAAACTTTGAATCAAGTCCATTTTCTGCTGAACTGGCCAAAAGGATGATGAACTATCAATTCAGTTATTGTAAGAGTTGTATGACAAGGCCAAACAATCAAAATCTCTGTTATAGGTTTTCCTTGCTTTTCATCATTTACCTTATATTATGCAAAACAAAGTTATTATATTTATCAGAGGCTTCCTCAGAAAACAGCACCATGCATATAAAAAGAATTGTGTTTTGATTACCTGATTATGCCTATCATTTTCAAATCAGTGAGTATTGCTACAGATGGCCCTTGTTCTGACCCCAAAATTCAGTTTAATCTAATTTGAAAAAGAAACTGACTTGTCTCAACTCAATTTGGAGATTGCACCATTTCATTATAGAATTGTATTTCTCTGATGAGCTACCTGGAAGTAAACCTACTTATGAGATATTATGACTCTGGGAAAAACAAGATGATACATCTTGCATCTTTTTAAAATTATTTTATTTATCAAATTTGCATGCTGCTCATCTTGCTCACCCTCCATGAATTAGCAAACAAATGTTCCTTCAACATTAGTAATAGGAAACATCCTGTAGAATAGTTGAAATTAGCACCTTTGCATAGAATATTGATCCATTTTTTGTTTGTTTGTTTAATGTTGCATTAAAATGTCTGCAAGTTTCTAAAGCATGAAACTGCAGGCAAGCTTTGCCTTCCCCAGCTTGTATGAGAAGCCTGATCCTTGTAAAATCCACATTATACAATAGCAGAGAGACACTGTTTACTTATTGCCTCATTTATCTTGCAGTCTAGATCCAATCCATTGACTGAAATTAATGATCATCTCTCTACATACAATATGTAGATTGAACACATTCAGAATCACAGATTCTTTATTCTTCTTCTAGGTTTATTATCTCTTTCCCCCCCTTTTCTATGTCTGTTTTGTGATATTACCTATTTCTATGAAAATAGTCTTTCATGGTACAACAGAGCTGGAGCAATTGCTAAAGTGTTTAATACTATGTACTATGTACTAATATTATAAGATGAGACATTTTAATAAATAATTCCTAAAAGCTAGAGTACTGTTTGCTTTTATTACTTGCTTTAGAGCAGTGGTGAAATCTATTTTTTTTACTACCGGTTCTGTGGGCATGGCTTGGTGGGCATGATGTGACTTGGTGGGCATGGCAGGGGAAGGACACTGCAAAATCTCCATTCCCAACCCACTCCAGGGGAAGGATACTGCAAAATCCCCATTCCCTCCACACTCCTGGGGAAAGGATATTGCAAAATCTCCATTCCCACCCCACTCTGGGGCCAGCCAGAAGTGGTATTTGCCGGTTCTCCAAACTACTCCGTAGTACTCCGAACTACGATACTGTGTATCTTATACATGGAAAAATACAGTACTTTCCAAATCTTGGATTGCGCAAATTCCAGTTCCAGGAAATTATAGTTAGAAAATGAAGATAAATGTGCCCCACAAAGGAGTTGATGCAAATAATTTGAAGGCAGTGGAAATTCTCTTCCTTTTGAGCATAAAGTCCTCAAGTTGCTACATCACTTCTCTGCTGAGCCTTCCTTTAGCCTGAGGCATGGAAAAATATGTCAAGGTATTTAAAACACTTTACCTGTTCATGCTATCCTCAACATACCAGCTTTGTCATCCTGGTCTCTGACAAATACCACCATTTTTGTGTTCTGGTAGTTAAATTTGCAGGTAATTGTCAGCTCAGAAATAGGCAAAGAGCCCCCAGTGCTCTCTTAAAACCAATTTGAGATTAAGATATAGTCACTCCATCATTATCATTTAACAAATGGAAGCAGTTTATAAGCTGGTTTAGGGGGATGGAGAGCTGGATGATGTATTTGCTTGAGCAGCATTTACTTAACGTAAAATTAAATAGCAGTGACCAATGCACATCTCTAGTTACTGACATTATGTACTGTATAAGATCAGAGTTTGAATACTGTCTCTGTGGGTCACATATTACAGGCTTGTAAACAGTGGTAAAATTCAATTTTTTTTACTACCGGTTCTGTGGGAGTGGCTTGGTAGGCTTGGTAGGCATGGTGTGGCTTGGTGGGCGTGGCAGGGCAAGGACACTGCAAAATCCCCATTCCCTCCCCACTCCTAGGGCAGGGGTGGGTTCTACTTACCTTTACTACCGGTTCTGATGATGCACGTGCTTTGCGCATGATCGGTGCATGTGCCAAACATGCATGCGCAGTAACTTTTTTGGGGAAAAAAAGCGTTCGAAAAAAGCGTTCTGCGCATGCACGGAGCATGTGTTCGGCAGAGCTCCCGGTCACGGAGAACCGGTTCAGTGACGTCACAGCGTCACCCGCTACCGGATCGCGCAAACCAGCTCGAACCAGGAGCAACCCATCACTGTCCTAGGGCGTGGATATTGCAAAATCTCCATTCCCACCCCACTCTGGGATCAGCCAGAAGTGGTATTTGCCAGTTCTCCGAACTACTCAAAATTTCCGCTACCGGTTCTCCAGAACCTGTTAGAACCTGCTGGATT
>JANHFM010000235.1:157957-169356 GCA_032468115.1 Grayia smithii | reverse complement strand
TTTAACTTTAATCTTATTGCATTTATTTTTTAGATTTTTAGGTTTTATTGTTGTCTTTGTTTTAATATTGTGAGCCGTCCCGAGTCCTTCGGGAGAAGGGCAGCATATAAATGCAATAAATCAAATCGAATCAAATCAAGATTAAAAAATGGAAACTGAGAATAAAGTACAAAGTTCTGTCTGATGCTAAAGAGAATGAAGGTCTAGGCTTAAAAGCTTGTTACTTAGTTTTGTTAAAAGAATAGGTGGTGCTGAGAGATAAAAGGTTATTGGACATGGAAGAGTATTTTTAATTGGTCAGCATCATAAAACAATGCTTCTTAGTGACGTTAAATATAAACAATATTTATATTTATCCCTTTCTCAGGAACCTTTTTAACATCAAAAATGTGTTAGAGAAGATTAGTCCCAGATTGTGGCAGATTGTGTTTATTCAATTATTTGCTATGGAATGAAAAAAGAGAAGATGCAGGTACAGTTTTTGCAAAATGATATTTCTGTAGAGTTCAAAAGGACTGTTAAGATTTTGCAACTTTGACTCAGAGTGATTGTCTTGTCTATCTAACATGGCCTCATTAAGAGAGAGCATGGAACTGCTAACTTGGGTAAACCCGTATTCACTGATGACATGAGGCAGATACCAACTAGGGACATGGCTGCTGCACCACTCCCTCTCTGAAAGACCTAAATCTACCCTCAGTTTCAAAACTTGCAGTAACAAGACTTCGCGATAATTCAACTTGCATTCACGTGAATATAAAGATTCCCATAAATTATGACTAGGTGATCCAGAGAATCTGTCTTCCTTTTTCTTCCAGAGGTTCACTGCATATTACAATGTGTTGCTAAAGATCACTGTGGGGTTTGGGGGAGATTAGAGAACAATATCCATAAAAATAATGCTGACTCTTACAGATTCTCTGGCACTTAGAATCCATCAAAATCATCCAGTACATAAAATAATGCAAGCCTTATATTGAACTGAATTCATGATCAGTAAATTAAAATACTATGATTCTCCTACCAAACTCTCCAAGAATCCACCTCAGAGCATTAAACAGTTCACATTTGGCACTATAATAAAAACTGAGTGTACATTTATGCAAGAAATTGTACCTGCTTCTCTGCCAGAAAGCATGCAAGAATATTTGTCATAGTAAACATTTGTAACATAGAGTGAAGAAGTGATTTGCTATACAGTAATATGAATAACTATTATGCTGAAGGTTTGATTCTAGGACATCTAAACATGTCCTGACTGTATACTAATCAATCATATAAAATATCAGAGTGGTTTTATTTTAGCTTTGCATCTAACTGGATAAGATGACAGGAATCATATTACTTACACCATATAACTCAGAATGCTTATTAACCAATTTATTAATAGATAATATTTATTTATTTATTTATTTATTTATTTATTTATTTATTTATTTATTTATTTATTTATTTATTTATTTCCAAATACATTATTTTGTAATAAATTAATTTGTGCCTAGTCACAAATAAGTTAAAAGGCAACATGACTTTGTAGTAACAAAACAAATGTGAATCCAGATTTTGATTAACAGAACCTAACAGCCAAAATTCATACAAAATCCACAAAATCATGTTTTATGTGTTATGTTGTCTGTCTCCAAATCTGTTATTTAATAAATAAACAGCTCTAAATTAGTTTAGAACTGAACAGCAGGGACTATTTCTTTTATCAGTTCTCTTGATGCCCGGAATGCTACTTTGAACTCTTTACCTTATAATGCAATCCTTTTTAAATATGTTTTTGCCAGCACATTTTTTTTGGTACTTTACTCAGAGTTTACATTTTCCACAGGAAGAATTTTATATCTTTTCTGCTTGTTTCTTGTTAAATAAAGCATTTGTACTGCAAGTGATATAATAGCTTGATTATCTGTAGCTGCAGAGATTTTTTTCTCACTTCATGAGAAGCGAGTCAGATTTGCTTTGACAAAGAGGTTTTTTTTTTCATATAGATGAAAAGGTAACCCAATTTATTTCAGTCAGATGCTTTGTATTGCCTTGAAAGCTAAACTGGCACTTTCAATAGCCAGAAGAGATTTTCACACATGCATTATACATGAAAGGAGCACCTAATAATCAGTAGTGTCAGTTGGAGCATATGAAGCACAACCATATTGCTTTTTCACTTCACTCTTGGAAGTGAGATGGCCACACTTCTTCATGAAACAACTCCAAAGGCATACTTCACTCAAACCATTTTCCTAAGTGAAAACCCTTTAAGAAGTCTGCAAAATCCCAATATTCAGTACTTCCTATTACAATTTCAACCTGAGATCTTCAGGATTACTTAATACTGTAGCATTTTAAGTCTAATTTGAAATTATTTTTGAAATTACAAAATACAAAGACAAACATAAATAAGCAGTTGAAGATGATGAAGAAAGGAAAATTAAATAGAGATTTCTAACTACGGCAAAAGCTAACACAGGAATGCCAACCACCCAGTGACCATAGGACCAAAGTTATACACAGTCCTAAATCAGCAATGTAACAATTTATGGTATATACCTTTAATTGTTAAATAGAATAACCCTAAGAAGATAACAATGACTGCAACATGCTTTTAAGATATATTATATTTTGTTCCAGAACCAGATTGAGCACACAGCTCCCTTTTTTCAATTTTGTGTTGTTTGGAACATGAACAATATAGGATGTTATTCTATGTAATCTATGTCAAGTTTGTTTTAAAGTTCATATTTTGAGAAGGGACCTATAAAAGTTTGCATATTTTTAATTTTCTCTTCCAGGATAAGAGTACTTAGAAAAGGATAGTCACATGAACCAGTCTCCTCTTCCCCCTTTCCAGAAAATAAACAATAATATATTTAAAATTCTTCACATGATAGATCCATGTAACAGCTCTGTCAGTTCTATGGTTTCATAATAATGTATTTGCTATGAAGGAGTGGGACAGAATTCTAAATGACATTTGCTTGACCCTGTTATATCTAAATTTACCTGCAGCACTCAGCAAATACCTTGCATGCCTGACTTTTAGCATTACTACTGATTTTACTATTTATTCTGTTTGTATAATGCTGCCAATCATGTAAAATAATATATTGGATTTGTAGTTTATACCCTTGGGCAGAGGTGTAATGACTATTATTTGTTTGAGGAAATAAAGATGGATTTATTCTCTAGTGCTTTCAGTGAATTAATTATCTGCAGGACTTCCCACTGCTTATGCAATCAGAAATTTGTATAGATCTATTTGCTCCAATCAAAGACACAAGAGCCCTGATTAAATTCCCATAAAGACATTTAATAAACAGAAAAATGCACTCTAAGAAAAATATATTTTTCAAAAATGTTCAAATAATAATTGGAACTGATTCAATAAAATCCAATAATTAAAACACATTATTCTGTATCAAAACATAGTTTCAGATTTTGGCTTGTTTTCATATAATAGTTTAAACTAGATTGACTCAAAATGGAAGTAGATTCTCTTCTGGTTTGTTAGATACAATTCCTACAATCTGTAGGAATATAATGGACAACTGTGGTTAATTTAAAAATGACACTGGAAATTTTGGGTAAAATAAGTAGCATTAGTAAATATTAGCAAATAAAAAGCATCATTTCTCATATTCTATGCATATTTTTATCAGTTATAGGAATAATATGTACTATATTCTTTCATAGTGCATTTGGGATAATGTATGAATTAGTTACGGTCATATATGCCGATTTATATAATCCTTTCACAGGAGGAAGATTAATAAAATCAAGGATATGTGTAAATTCATATGCTCTCACACACTACACATACATCGATAATACTGGACTGAATTTCCCATAGTTGATTTACTAATTCACTGAAGCACTTTTCACCCAAAATAAAATGAAAGGAAGGAAGAAAACTCAAGAAAAGTCTAAACTGCCACAGCAAAATGAGCAAAGATAATTGCGACAAATGAGCATTAACTATGTTTTTAGTTGTGTGTGCCTGAACTTTTTTCCACCAGATGCAGCAAACATTGTAACTGTCCTGTTAGATTGGTGCAGGTAGAAAGGAGACGCAACAGCGAGGTCCAATTCAGCACTTTATTTAAAGCTGCTTCAGTAAAAGAACAAGCGGCTGGCGGCTGGGGCTCTGCTTATTTAGAGCCCCAGCAGCCTAGCCGCCCAATGACAGTGATTCATTGATTAGCTGATTACCCAATCAGCGGCGGGCATGCTAATGTATACCATATATGGACATAACACCCCTCCCCTCTCAGTTTGGAGCACAGTCCAATCAGGTAAGTCACTTGTCTACGTAGTCACGGAGGTAGGCGGGGCGCCGTACAGTTCTACTGGACCTGCATGGTTCAGTTGCAGTCTCGGCATTGACCTGGATGGGTGGATCTTCTGTTCCTCGAGGTTCCTGTCCTGGAACCTTCTGGAACTCTGCCGTTGATAGGTGTGGGGCCCAGCCTAGCGCCTCCGGCAAAGCTTTGTGGATTTACTTGTGGTTGTGGAAGAGAGTCTTTTCAGACCTGTCAATGAGGATTACGCTGTGGGACTTCACTTCTGGCTTCAGCTGCTGCTGGTGACGGTTCTCTCTGCGGTGATCGACAGATTAAAGGTAGGCTTGCAAAGACTTCTCCCCGGCTTGAGTCTTGGTTGTCTGTGTGGGTAGGTGGCAGGACCGGTTCGCGGTTTTCCGGACAGTTCACTTCTGTTGTTGTTCCTGGTACCCCATCCGCTTGTTGTTGGTCTACCTTGCCAGTCTGTTGTTGGTTTTCCCTCCACCTTTTCCGGAGCTGGTCGATGTGTTGCCTGCACAGTTGACCATCATCCAGCTCCACTCGATAGGATTTGGGGCCGGTGACACTTTCTATTCTCCCTCTCACCCATTTTGGGGACCCATGGTGATTCAGGGTGAATATTGGTTCCCCCACAGCGAAAGTCCTGGGTGGGTGAGATGAGTCTAAAGGTGTTTCAGGGTTATATTGGGGGTGTAGCCGGTCCAGTGTTGATCTCAGCTTCCTTCCCATGAGAAGTTTGGCTGGGCTGCGGTGCATTGTGGCATGTGGCATTATGTGTTTTGCTAGCAGGAATCTGTCAATTCTTTCCTGCCAGTCGCCAGTACCCATTCTGGTGAGCGTCTCCTTGGTGAGCCTCACCATCCTCTCGGCTTGTCCATTTCCCGCTGGGCTGTACGGTGCCACCAATGCATGTCAGATGCCCAGTTCTGCCAGGAATGTTTCCATCATTTTGGACGTGAGCTGGGGTCCATTATCCGACACTATGATGTCTGGGAGGCCGTGTGTGGCAAAGACTCGTCTTAACGCTCTGATGGTAGCTTCCGAGGTTGTCAGATTCATGGGGATGACCTCTAGCCATTTTGAGTAAGCGTTGACTATGATGAATAAATATTTTCCCCCCATTGGTCTCGCAAAGTCAATGTGTAGTCGCGACCATGGACCACTCCCATTTCTTCGGCTGTGTGTGTGGTGGTGCCGGACACGTCTCCTGGCAAGGGGTGCACTTGGCAACCCATTCAGTGATGTCTTTGTTCAGGGTGGGCCACCATAGATAGCTCCTTGCCAGAGCCTTCATGTGTACGATGCCAGGGTGCCCATTGTGTAGTGTTTCTAGAGTTCTCTTCTGTAGGCTCTTGGGAACGATGACTCTTTCCCCCCACAGGAGGCAGCCTTAAGTGTGGATAGTTCCTGTTGTTTTCTCACGTATGGACTGAACTCTTCTCTGACTTTTCCTTTTGGCCATCCTCTCAGGACCCAGTTCGTGACCTGTCTGAGTGTTCTGTCCTTTCGGGTTTGGTCGCCGACATTGTTCAAGGTGACTGGGCAGTCTTGATCCGAGGGTCTTCCACTGGTTCATTTAATGGGCATCGGCTGAGGGCGTCAGCATTACAAATGTCCTTGCCCAGTCTGTGGATCAGCTTGTAGGAGTAGCCAGAGGGGTTTGCTTGTCCCCTGCCAAAAGTCCCAATAATGGTTTGTGACCAGGTGAAAACTTCTGCCATACAGGTACTCATGGAATCATTTGATCCCTGCCATGGCGGCTAGTGCTTCTTTGTCCAGCTGATTATAGTTGTGTTCAGCTGCAGACAGAGTCTTTGAATAATAGGCGATGGGTGCCTTGGATCCATTTGGGAGCTTGTGGCTCAGTACTGCGCCGATTCCATAAGGTGAAGCGTTGCATGTCAGGAGTAGAGGTAACATCTCGTGGTATTGCATAAGGACACTTTTTGATGATAGGAGTTCTTTGATTCCTTTAAAAGCCTCGTCCTCCTTCTTCCCCCATGCCCATGCTGCTGCTTTCCCCAATAGTCGATGGAGTGGCTCAGCAATCGTGGCCTTCTGTTTAAGGAAAATACTATAAAAATTTAGTAATCCTAAGAAGGCCTGGAGCTCCGCTTTGTTTTGGGGACTGGAACTCCCTTGATAACTTTAATTTTGTTTTCCGTGGGATGAATGCCTGTCCCATCAATCAGACAGCCCAGGAACTTGACTTGCTGGACTCCAATTATGCACTTTTCTCTTTTAACTCGTAGCCCCTTCCTTTGAAATTGGTGCAGGGTTTGCCTGAGCCGTTCCAAAAGTTGGGTTCTCGAGTTTCCAGAGATCAGCACATTGTCGAATTATGGCACCACTCCTGGAATGCCCTGTAGTAGGCATTCCATCATTGATTGGAATATGCCCGGGATGGCTCCAAATTGGATGACTCCAAATTGGAGCCTGTTGCATTTAAACGCTCCCCGGTGTGTGACAATAGTCTGTGCCTCTGCAGTTTTGGCATCTACTGGCAGCTGCTGGTAAGCCTGCGCCAGATCTAATTTTGCAAAAATGGTGCCGCTCCCTAGTGAGTGCAGCAGATGTTGCACTACTGGGACTGGGTACGCCCTCTGCTGTAGTGTCTTATTAATTATGCACTTATAATCAGCACAGATGCGTACAGTTCCATCAGGCTTCATGGGGGTGACTATAGGGGTCTCCCATGTAGCATGATCGATGGGTTCCAATATGCCTTGGGCAATCAATTTGTCAAGTTACTCATTGACTTTAGGTCTGAGAGCAGAAAGAACCCTGCGAGGCTTTAACCGAATTGGTGTTACAGATTTATCCAGATTAAAAGAAATAGGTTTCCCCAGGAATTTACCTAGGCTGCCATCAAAGACGTCTTTAAATTCTTCGAGTAGCTTGTCGAGTTCATCTGTCTGGATCCTATTGATGCCAGAGATGCCCAAGCCTAGGGGCTTGAACCACTCCATGCCTAACAGGGCTGGCCATGATAGTGATCGGGAGGCTGCCCTTGAAGTCTTTGAAGCTGATGTTCATTTCTGCTCTGCCAAGGATTTGTATTGGGTTGCCTTAGTAATTGTTAAGGCATATATTCTGCGGCTTCAGGTGATGCTTCTTCATCTGTGGTTTCAGTTGTTTTAATTGTTGCCAGGCCATGATGGAGAAATATGACCCAGAGTCCACTTCCATGGAACATGGCGACCCTTCCATGTGCACGGTCACGTGGAACTTGTCGCCATTATGGGCATCTGAATGGCTGACGATCATTTTATGGATCCCTCTCTCTTTTGGGTATCTCTCTTCGTCTCTTTTGGGTCTGTAGCTGGACTGTTTAAATGATCCCTGGGTTTCTCTGGATTGGTAGCGTGGAGGTGCTGGGGTAGGGTCTGCTGCTCTGCATGCCTCTGCAATGTGCCCTTTTTTCTGGCATCATCTGCAGATGGTGTCCCGGAAACGGCATCTGGCACGTGCATGGAGTCCCATGCAGCTGGTGCAGCGGTTTTCAGCGTTGTCCTCGTCCTGGTCTCCGTGTCTTGCGTTCCTGAAGACTTTGTGGACTACAGGGTCTTCATCCGTCTCTGAACGTCTGTGACTCTTCAGATGGTGATTAAGGCACACATTGAGTTCTGTGTACCGTTTTGGGTTGCCTCATGTTGGCTGCAGCCTCTGATGTTTCAGCCGCCTTTGCTTCCTCAATGACCTCTTTGAAGGTGAGCTGGCTCAGAAATTTCTTTTGGAGGGACAGATCTCTCATACTGAACATGATTCTGTCCCTCATCATGTTTTCTACGTTGTCGAACTCACATGTGGTTGCGATTTTTCTGAGTTCTACGATGAACATCTTGATGGTTTCCCCCTCTTGCTGGCAGCGCTGGTGGAATTCGTATCTGCTTGCAATTGGGGTGCAGGACGGAGCGTAATGTTCCTGGAGGGTTGCTTGTAGGTCGCTCCAGGAGATTGTCTCTATGTCGGCCGGTGCTACGAGGGTCATCGCCATGTCCAGGACTTCTGTCCCGCAGTGCGTGAGGAACAGTGCCCTTTTTCTCTTGTCAGTGATATTCTCAAATTCGTTGCCTTCTAAGAACTGGCGAAAATGCACCATGTATGCATTTCATTTCTCCTTCTCGGGATTGAAGGAAGTGAATGCTACATGTGGTGATGCCATCATTTCTTGAAGTTGGATTTGTAGCTAGACGAGCAGTTGTTAAGGTAGTCTTCCAAAATGGCGATTTGTGCCATGAGGTGAGATCGCTGTGGTTCGAAGTTACCTTCATCGCCAGTGTTAGATTGGCGCAGGTAGAAAAAAGGCGTGACAGCGAGGTCCGTTTATTAAAGCTGCTTCAGGAAAAGAACAAGTGGCTGGCGGCTGGGGCTCTGCTTATATTGAGCTCCAGCAGCCTAGCCGCCCAATGACAGCGATTCAATTTTCCTGCCGGCTGATTAGCCAATCAGAGGTGGGCTTGCTAATGTATACCATATATGGACATAACAGACACCATTTGATACCATTGTTTTTAAGTAAACCAAGTCCTTAAATTGGCCTCTCCAGATGTGATGTAATTGCAAATATCCAAAGCATCTTCCTTGCTAGTTGGGAATTATAGAGGTTATAAACCCAACATTTGGGGAAGATGTTGGCTATGCTGGCTGGAATTCCAAGACCAATACAGCTGGAGTGCATTCACTTCATGGAAAATATTCTAAAAGATTAAAAAGACAAACAGGATAGGAATGCTGGTAGTAGGATGGAGATAATATTTCATCAGATATGTTTACAGCAGTAGTATAGATGGATACATTTTTTCATTCAATCAAACAAAAAGATGCATTTTGCCTGACCACTTTGAAATATATTTGGAAGAAATAAAAAATATGCTGATGCTGCCTGCCCCTATCTGTAGGCAGCTGTAGTCCTCACCATAAAATCTGCAGCTTTAAGAAAGAAGTCCCCATAATCTTGGACAATGCAAGGATGTGCCACTTCAACAATGACATCTGGATGGCTTTGAAAAGAAACAACAAAAATAATAACTAGAGGCTAGCTTGTTTAAACCAGTGCAGTACCTAGATAACAATTCATTTCTCCTTCATTTTTTAACCACCGAAAAGTATTTTTAATGGACCAACCCAATCTGAAAAAATAATGGTATTCTTTCATAAAATCCCATGAGATTCACACAATGTGCCTTGAACTTCAGGCTTCCCCAGCTTGATTGACCCACAAGTATTCAGTTACAACTCCCCAATATTCCCCATCCAGTAGGATAGTGGTGATGATAACAGAAGTCTAGACATCTTGAGGGCATCACATTTAGTCAGAGAAGATTGGTTTAATCACAGAATCTTCCTCAGGCTGGGGAATGCTGAACTATTTTGATCAACAGCAGCACTCCAGGGCTGTTGTCAAGTATCCTCCCTGGTCTTGCGTAGAAATGCTAATGTTTGAATGTGGGATTTTCTACTGAATACATCTTTATTAGGTTTGTATTTCATCTTTCAAGGCAACTAAGAAAAGTGAAATTCAAAACAAAATACAATGATCAAAACGTAAAGGTAGGTGGGTCAAACATCAACCCAGTCAGTCAGAACAAATAAATGTGAGGCAATTCTGCCTAGGTTTGCAGTAGCTCTAACAGTCAATTTACAAAACCAAGTATCTGTTTGAATAAAAATACCTTTGAATGTCAGTAGAAGGTCATCAATTTCCCCTGGCAAGAACGCCAATAGAGAACATGTCTTCCCAATGAGAAAACTGCAATGATTTTGAGAATAAACCCTGGCCACATTGTGAATCGTCCATTGAAGTCATGTCTACCTAGACATGTTCACTCAATAAAATTCAACTCAGAGATAATCCATACAATGTATAGTATGGTATATGATGATTATAATTCATTAGATAATATTGCACCTTTTCTCCATTCATAGAATTGCCTCCTCAATTTTTTTCCATAACAAAAATCCTGTGAGATAGGCTGGGCTGGGAGATGAAGATTGTTGCAAAATTACTCAGTGAGCTGAGAGACAACTTGAATTTGGGTCTAACATCTTAATAACAGCATTTTGCTGACTGCTAAACAGGTGGGATGCACTCACACTAACTACATTTACTTTTTGTACTGATTTTGATTTTTGTTCTGGAGTGTACCCCAAGCAGACTACTCAAAAGTTGAATGTGGCTCTCAACTCAATATAAGTAGTCCTTAACTTACAAACTTTGCTTATTGGAAGTCAGCTGGGAAGGTTGAAAATGGTGATCACATGACCCTAAATTTTTCCAACCATTATAAATGTAAGCCACTTGACAAGCACTCAGATTGCAATCATTTGACCATAGGGATGTTGCAATGATCCGAAATAGGTTGACAGGTCATATTTTTTTCCTCTCTTCACTGTGAAAGGGCTTGTCTGCTCACCATTGTGAGAAATCTGTCAACTTCCCCAATCTCAGCTCCACTGGTACAGTGCCCTCCATCTTACTGGCATCCCGGTTCCAAACAAAAGCCAGCTCCAAACCATGTTGGAAGCCTTCATTCTGGATTCGTTCTGTCAGATAGTGGCCTGAAGATTGGAAATGAAATAGTAATTGTCACCACTGTGGACTTAACTCTCTCATGCATCTGTTATACTCCAGATGTGGGAGAAAAATACATCCATAAAATTCTGGCATAGTTGCCACAATTTTGTTCTGGGAGTGATTCTGTGTTAATAATTTCCTTTGTTTAGATTAGAACCTCCAATGATTTGGGGGGCTCTTATGTGCTGGTTGAGTTCAAGCATGTCAGGTTAAGATATACCGTAACTTGCCTAATCATGATTTATGGATTAAACTATAGTATGCCCCAACATAAATCATGGTTTATATAGCACTAAGCCAAAACCAAGCAAATCACATTATAGCTTAGTACAATGGATGTGTTTTATGAGCTTCAGGAAAGATTTGTTTGACCACCATTGGAAACAGAATGCTGAGCAATACATTAATCTTTTTTTCTGATCCAGCAAAATAAACCTTATGTACTTAGGGGAAAAGGTACATGTACAAGAAGATAGAGGCTTGTTTTATTAGCCCAAAGCAAAAATCAATGAAATCAGAAG
>JANHFM010000235.1:126516-138684 GCA_032468115.1 Grayia smithii | reverse complement strand
CCCAAAATGGGGCATGCACCCCATTTTGGGCCTGGAAAGCCTCCTGCACCAACCTGGAAGCCAAAACAGGACACACGATGCCCCCCTGCACACAATTTTGGGCCTGGAAAGCCTCCTGCACAAACCTGCACCCCCCACGCAATGCCCCACCCACGCACATGCATGGTAGAAACCTGAAGACTAGCTGGCCAGTGGGAGGTATGTGCGCATGCATGGTGGAGCTTGGTTGGGGCAACAGCTGGCATCTCTGCAGAGACAGCTCTGCATGCCACCTGTGGCACACGTGCCATAGGTTCACCAACACAGCTCTAAAGGAATAAATATTAGATTTGGACATCCTTTTGAGTCCTATACTGTTTGTAAATAGTATATTTAAAGATTTAGCAAAATTCCTTATTTTTGTAAGGAAAATCCTGTAAATTCAATTTATTCTAATCTAGATACATAAAATTACTATAAGACAATCTACTTCGATTCCCTTTACAAGAATGCTTGCAAAACATAACTATGACGAAACAAAATAGTCATTATCTATTGCACATTATACAGACTACATAATACTGCTCTTTAAAATGTTTCCATTATTTCTTTGTTATTTCCAAATCTAATTAAACATCCTGGTTCTGATTTATAAAGTGATATGCTGCTTAAGTCAAGATGTCTGTAAAAGCACTTCCATGTGAACATTTCTTAAAATTATAAGGCACTGTTACATGACCCACTTCTTAGAGAGTTGAGTTTGGCAAAGAACCAAACAGTTTTAAATAGCTAATTAAAAAGTCAACTGTTTTGCTGAGTAGCATGCTGAAATAGTTCAGGGATAAAATCAAATTATGGGTTTAAAAGTCCTTCTATTTCATTGAACTATCTGCATTTTATCTACCTTGTTTTAATTTTATCTCTTTCCTGTAGAATAAATCAGCAAAAACACTTAGAACAGTAATTAAACATTACATAACTAGTAACTCTTGGTGCCTGGAACAAGGCCTAAAACATGCTTCTGAGATAAGGACTGGGATTTCAACATCCTCTTTTTCCCATCTGTCAAACAGGACTTTTTTGTGTAGTACAAGCATTAAAGTGGGGAATGCAGATATGATAGTCTTGATACGGTGCCACAATGAGCCATAAAACATCAGATAAATTGGCCCCCTGTTGAAAGGCCTCAATAAATGGGATTTGGCTTTTATTTCGAAAAGATCCTCACCTATGTAATCCCACTTATACAAAGACAGAATGAGTGAAAACCAGATTGTGTTTTTATAATTACATCATTAGCATGGCTGTCCATGTAGTGAGGCAAGGAAAAATACATGATATCATTATGCATATTCCACAAGACTTCAGGATGCAAATATGTAATGGATATAATACATCATCACAATTTTCTAGTTTCTTCTGGTTGCTAAAAGATGGATTTAGTCACTGAATATTTCTTTTAATGGGATCCATTATATCAAAGATCAAGTGGAATCTTTAAATGAGCCCAGAAATAATCAGAGTCTTTAAAAGTTCTACACATTTTATAAAACTGAGATAAAATGCTTGGAAGCTGAGAGACGACCAAGGAGTAACTGTTTGTGTTTGAGGAAGACAACCTGCTGATCTCTTGCAAAGCTCTTTCTGCTGTGAATATGTGTTGATATCTAAGCCGCTATTCAAGACAATAATGTATAATTAGTTTGCAAAGCTGATGTACTTATTTTAATTGAAACATATGGATTGCCACTTCTCTTTGTTTACATCCTACATCCTGTGTTAAATCCCCCTTTATGTATGGAGATTTAGCTTGTTAGATTTTATAATGAAAAATGCCTATTAAAACCTTTCTATGGTGTAATATAGCTATTTCCCATGTTTCAGAATTATCACAAAAGCTTTGGGCAAATGAAGAGAGAGATTGAAGAGGAAAGACTGTGAAAATAGACTAAGACCTTATGAGCTAGGCAGTATAGAGTAAATTAAATCATTCAGTCTGAACAATGCCAGTTGTTCACTAGGGAATCAGTGGATTAAACTGATCTGCAGGGAGGTTTTGCATTTCCCTTCTGAAGTTGTAATGATAGATTTTCTGAAACATTTCTATAAGGCTCACCAGAGTAAGTTCATGGAAGTGATAAGTAGTATTATTTGAATGAGCCCTTATAACATATGTGCATTTCTGTAATTCCCAAATATTAGGTTGATGAAAATGTTATATATGCATTCTACAAGGACACGGTGGCTCATTGACTAAGACGCTGAGCTTGTTGATTGAAAGGTCGGCAGTTCAATGGTTTAAATCCCTAGTGTCATATAACAGAGTGAACTCCTGTTACTTGTCCCAGCTTCTGCCAACCTAGCAGTTAAAAGCATGTAAAAATGCAAGTATCAAAATAGGGACCACCTTTGGTGGGAAGGTAACAATGTTTCATGCGTCTTTCGCATTTAGTCTTGCCAGCCACATGACCATGAAGATGTCTTCGGACAGCGCTGGCTCTTCGGCTTTGAAATGGACATAAGCAAAAACCCCTACAGTTGGGAACGATTAGCACATATGTGCAAGGGGAACCTTTTCCTTTATGCATTCTACAGAGAAGCAATTCATAATTTTTCCATTCAGAATACATCAGAAATTGTCTATTTTGCTTTTGCCAATCATTTCTTATTCTATTGTGGTGGATACTTAAATAATTTTATCTTTATTAATCTCACCAATTATCAGACTGATCCACACATTCTAGAGTAATGTGCTGATGAGGACAGAATTATTCCATTATATTGATAGCTTTCCTAGTTTTTGTGATGCATCTATAAGCTATGAATGTACTGAGATGAATAGAGATGAAATAGTTTAGAAATTACATATTTTTCTAAGCTTTACAAATGCATACTTAATCTTTAAAATGGACCCAGGGTGGAAGTAGGTGTCTGTGGAAATATATAATTGAAAGGTGGCTGGTAATAGATCTTTTGCTACTGTACAGTAATTATATATAAACATTTCTTATAATTTCAGAAAAAAGCACATTCTATTGAATCATTCAGCAATCAGTGATTAACCTTTCTAGCTCTTTCATAAGAAGTTCTGAGTGGATGAAAAGAAATACATAGTATTCTCATTTTTAGTTTTAGGTAACTTAAATGACAGTGACAAAAACAGCATGAAGCTGTGAGTGAATTTGCCCATTTTAAGAGGAATGCAAATTAACATTGGCCTTGAACATATGTTCATGTTATTTGAATAGCATAGACTATTCAATACTAAAGAGAAATAGTGGTAGAAAAATGCTTATTCAAAATTTTTTCCAGTATACTTATATTTTTCATACTCTTTCTTTTTATGTCTTAGTAATCTATCAAAAATATTAACTGTCCTTTTAAATTTCCTCTGGCAGCCAGAAATTCTATAATTTATTCAACTATTTATTCTACACCTTAGTGACAAATTCTTGCCTAAGATTTAAGTAAAATATGTATAATAATTGCTCTTAAATCTTTTTTCTTAAATCTTTTTTCTTTTTTCATTAACAATTTAGTAAGTCACACATTTTAGATGTTAAGTTATTCTATATCTTTTATTGTAAGCCTTTAATAGAAGATGCTTGTTTGTAATGTTTGTGATGTACTATTTTGGTGTTTTCTAGTCAAATAGCCATAACAAATTCATCACAACAGAAGTGGGAAGAAAAATATAGCCATGGATAACATGTAGCATGTGTTTACTATAGGAAAAATGTATCTAGGTGTCAGCACCTAGTTAAACATGGCTAATTTCAAGAGATAAACATGATAATATTATCACTAGTAGATAATACCAAGGCATCTCTATTCATTGGCCCTGATGGATTATGTGCCTATTTCTTGAAAAAGCTCACCACTGCCCTAGCCTAACCTCTATTTACAATCTATGAGGTATCTTTCATAACCAGCTCTTTGCCTGAATTATCAGTAACCACGGTCATACCTATTTTTAAAAAGGGAGACCCTAGTCTAGTAGAAAATTACAGACCGATCTCACTGTGTTGCACCACCTGTAAAGTCATGGAATCAATTATAAATCAATCCATTACCCTCCAGTTAGAAATAAACAATCTGCTTTCCAAAAAGCAATTTGGTTTCAGGAAAAATTTCTCCTGCAATCTGCAACTCTTACACTGAAGAAACATTTGGACCACACATCTTGGCCAGGGTAAAGCAACTGACACAATTTACATAGATTTTTGTACAGCCTTTGATTCATTAGTGCACAACAAACTATTATTGAAATTAAGTTCTTATGGCATCTCCAGATACCTGCATAAGTGGATAGGTGCGTTCCTGTCAAACAGGCAACAAATAGTCAAAATAGGAAAGGCCCTATCAAATCTGGCACCAGTTAACAGCAGAGTCTCCCAGGCAGCATTTTAGGACCCACACTCTATTTTACATCAACAACCTATGCAATCATATTATAAGTATCCGCGTCCTTTTTGCTGATGACATAAAATTATTTAACACCACTGACAATGCTGCTGCCCTACAAAGCAACCTTTGTAACACTCCAGGGGAAGGTTACTGCAAAGTCCTCATTTCCTCCTGATCAGCTGGGACTCGGAAGGCAGAGAATAAATGGGGGTGGGGCCAGTCAGAGGTGGTATTTACCTGTACTCCAAAGTACTCAAAATTTCCACTACAGGTTCTCCAGAACTGGTCAGAACCTGCTAAATACCACCTCCGGAACCAATATTCAAAGAAATGTTGCAAAGGGAAATAAAGTTGAACACACTTTTTTTTTCAAAAAAATCATTTTGTGGTTTATATGACACTTCAAATCTGTGGATTTGGGCTGATTTACATTTCCTTCTTTCACTACACTAAGATAAAAATAATAAACAATATAACAACTATCAATAAATTTAAAAAATGCAAAGTAAACATGAGCCATCAAGGCAATAAACAATAATAAACAATAAACACCCAACAAGTGATACATAAGTCATCCAAGCTTGTCTTGTATGATATAAATATTTTCATTTGTTCTCTGTAGTTTGTACATTTTCTCAGTAAAATAAAAACAAGTAAGTCAACATTGTTTTACAGTGCAAAAAAAATTGAATCAGCTTGGTTTTAAAAATATTTTCCAACATATTTTATTTATACTGTGGTATATGGAATATCAAAGAATAGTGGTGACTTTTCTATATAAATCATGAAACTTTTAGCTAATATCAAATTGCACAGGGACCTGGGAAATATAATATATGGCATGCTCAATGTCTGTTGGGTGTTATGAATCCTACTTTACAAAACAGCAGCCTAAATAAGTATCTTCCCAAGCCATTATATCAGTTTATTCTGCACATAGGAAACTCCCCAAGGAAGTGTTATAAATATTAAAGAATTAGCATATATCATCTTTTGGAAGATTCATCCCCAGAAAAACACATTCTTTTCCTTCAGTCTTTATCAGAACAAGAAATGCATTTATGAATTGAAATAAAAAGTTAGTCTATAATTTAAACTTCAAATTACAATGCTGAGAAATATTTATAATATTAATTCTAAAAGCCACACTTCCTCTGCTGTAGTAAATTTTAGGAGAAAGGAAAGCTACCATAAATTATCAGTTTGCAATATTTAAATTAAAATCAAATATAGGTAGATTAAATAAAATAAAAACACAGTGTTTCAATGGCCAATATAGAAGAAAGAGTCAGAGAAAGAGCACCATTTTTTATTTGTGTGTGTCTTGTAAATTTAAATAAGACATATAATTAATATCTTAGAGGCAATGCATTCTGATTATGAAAGTCTGTACTTACAGGTAGTCCTCAATTTATAATCAAAATCAGGAATGTACCCTCTATCACTAGGCAATGCAGTTGTTAAATAAGTCATACCCAATTTTACAACTTTTTGCTGTGGTCATTAAGTGAGTCACTGCAGTGATTTAGCAAATCATTTAACAGATTTAACAGATTAACAGAGTTGGAAGGGACCTTATAGGTCATCTAGGTCATCATGTGGTAATTAAGTGTCAGGCTCCAAAAGCCAAGAAAGATGAGCAGGTTCTTTCATTGTTCCTCAACCATAGACAGAAATCTTGCCAAGCTAAAGAAAACTATTTGCATCATTAAAGATATACTCTGAGAACTTCTAAGGAGGAACTGTCTTGTCCCTCATCCTCCAAAGCAAACTATCTAAATTTCACTATCACTTGGTCCTATGGAATGCATCTTCTTCCTCCTAGGAATCCAGGTTACATCCCACTATTGTCTTTGCTTGTTGGAAGCCATGGGATGGTCTCATATAGTGATCATATGACCCTGGAACATTGCAACTGTCATAAATGCATACTGGTTGCCAATTGCCCAAATTTTGACCTTGTGACCAGGGGGATACTGTGATGGTCTTAAGTGCATGGACTGGTGATAAACCATTTTTTATTAAGAACTGTCATAACTTTAAAAGTTGCTAAACAAATGGTTGTAAATTAAGGACTACCTTTATTTGAAAGAGCTTTAGTCATCACAGGGAGTTACTGTGATGTCCTGACACTGAGAACAATCAACCAGTGGAACACTTTGCCTCCAGAAGTTGAGGGTGTTCCATCATTAGATGATTTTAAGAAGAGACGGGACAGCCAGTTGTCTAAAATGATACAGGGTCTCCTGCTTTAGCAAGGGGGTTGGCTAGAAGACTTCCAAAGCCTCTTCCAACTCTGACATTCTACCATATGTTCTGTTCTTGTGCCTTCTAAATTTGGAAGCCTAAATGATTTTTCAGTGTACAATGCAGAACTTAAAGAAGTAAATCTGGTGAGAATTCTTCAAAATTGAAAATGAGCCAGCCATGGTATGTACTAAATGGTGCTTATTGTTTTTATCATAATGAGTCAGAATCCAGTTTCTCTAATTAATAATCCAACTTTGACTTATAAAACCTGTCACAATATATTATAATAATTAATTGCTGTGAGATAAGCACCCTGGTATTATATCAGCTACTGACAGGCTAGAAATATTTTCTACAAACTGTGCTGCAGCAGGTTTATATTTGTAAAATAATAAAATAATATTTAGGTCTATATCAGTTGGAAGAACAGAAAGAAAAATGGAACTGATCGAGCCTGATAAGCATCATTATGGACAAAAAAACCCATCTTCCTGTTCTGTTCTGCAATCTTTAATTGCTTCTTGTCCATGTGTAAACCAGTTGGAAATGAACTCAGTTAATTTCAAATCCTTTTCCATGACAAGTTTGTATGGACTGAAGCAGTGGTAGGTTATTACTGGTTCACCCCGGTTTGGGCAAACTGCTAGCAGTGGCCTGGATGTCATCAAATACACTCTGCACATGCGCAAGCGAACCAGTAGCAAAGGTAAGTCCACCCCTGGAGTGAAGGTAACAGAGCTTCATGGATTTCTCTCCTTCTTTTCCTCCATTACTTTTCCTACTGTGAGCATGTTTCATAATGCTTAGTAAAACAACAGTGTTACCACTGTGTTTTAATTACTTAGGTTAGAAGGGTTAATTTGTCCAAACTTTTGTCAATTTCACCAAGAAGAAAGAATGAGAGACAGAGACAGAAAGAAATGGAGAAAAAATGGCTAATATCATAAAAATACAATTTTTTGCTCATTTATCCATGGCAATGGCCTAAAAGTCCTGTTACAGTACTGCATGTCATAAATCATATTCCTTTTTTTTAACTAAGCAACATTCAAGCTCCCACTCTTTGAAAGATAGCCAAACTTCAGTACTGAACTCTGAAGGTGAATATATTATTATTGAGTAAAGTAGAGGTAGAAGAAACAGGTCTGTTTGTTTTTTACAATGCTTACAATGATTGTAATGAAATTGCAACTATAACTGAAAAGCAATAATAACAATAAAATATAAAGTATTTTAAAATGTTTTATGTATGATACATAAATATATCATATGAAAATAATATATATATATATTTATATATGAAGTTTGAACAGCTATAAACCCTTTGTGCAGAAATGTTGCAAACAATTTTAAGAAGATAAATTTAAAATGGCATTATATGTATAGCATAGTATGTTACATAATTCAAAATTTTCTTATTTTAAACAAAAACATGCTTGCACAATTCTTGAAGCCAGTTTTCAGACACTCAATTTTGTTCGCTGACTCAGTAGCTATAACATTATGTTACTGTCATAACAGCAAGGAACGTATCTGAGGAATGATACTGCTTGTCAGCCTAGGAAATTGAAAATAGGGCAATTGATGGGTGCCTCTTTTTAGCAAGCTTGTGTTCCATTTTTAACAAGTTGAGGCAGCAACATTGTTATTGAAGATGGAGTTTAAATAGTTTTAATTTAAGGTAGGATGGAGTCCTACACATGGGGTTTTTTTCCCTTTGTGTAAAGACAGATGCAAAAAACAAGTTAGGTAGTTCTGCTTTCTCCCTGCTGCTTGTCATCTTCTTGCCACTTTCTCCTAACAGTGAACCAATTGTTTCCTTGACTTTTTTCTTGTTTTTAACATATTATGAATCTCAGGGCCAACTATGATTGTTTCAGTCATTTAAATGGGAAAAAAGCCTCTGAATAATATACAAATAAAAGTCCTTCCACCGTCATTCAGAGGTCTACAAGAAGATATTATGGCCCACATTTTGCTTTGTATGATTTTTCACAATAATACACAAAATAAGTGAGCTACTGTATTTTTCTTTTTAAAAAAGACAACAAAAACTATCAAACACAAATTGTAGTAGAACATTTGGACAAAACCAAATTATTAATTAATTTTGAAATGTTACATGACATTTGTATGTGGATTATTTGTCCAAAAGATAATAAAAACCACTTAGAAACAAAATACAATACTGATAAAATCAGTGAAGCTTTCTGCAAAAACTAATGCTTTTTTCTCTTTCTGTATATGTTAACATATCATATTGTTATTAGATACCATAGTAATTTGTTCATACACATTTGATTATGTATTTTCCATCTACCATTATGAAAACTTCTTTCTTGAAACTTCATCATACAATAAAGAAGATGGATGAGTCATTTACCATCTGCTTAAGCAAATACACTTAAAGAGGCTTCCACAAATGTGATTAAGTTACAGCAGATCTAGAAGCAAAAAGTCCCCAGATTTCAAAATGATGATTGTACAGCTGTAGCCAGAATCATTAGGGAGCTATAAAAGTTTATGTTCCATTTGGATAGCAAGGACTTTTTCTGAAGATTCAGTGATTGGGCAAATCAATAAATGATCCATTTAGTAGTTGTTATAAATTTAGAAAAAGCTAATGAAATAAGGAACTTGAGTTGTAATTACCATTTGCTATCCCAAAAGGTTTTTTTGTCCTTCTATATTCTGTATTATTATACATTTATGCTTTTAAAAAAATCCTAGTACATTATATAGATTCTGAATAAATGATTTCCAGAATAAAGGGATCAGAATTAATAGCAAACATTGTTAACACTATTTAAAACTATATATTTAAGTAAGAAATAATAGGTTTATTGTTGCAATGTTGGGCCATAACAATATAGCATAGCAGAAAAAACCAATAAAATTAAATAATAATAAAGCAATAAAGTAATAAAAAGAGTACTGGGTACAAAGATTTCAACTTTAAATGTTCGCTAGTGATAAAGTACTACAAGTCCTAAAAATTTGGAAAACAGAAATCTGCTACTTGATTCTCAATTTTAAATGCATATTTTTTGTTGGTTTGGCCTTTTTTCTGTGTGTATTGCATGAAATTTACAGCATAAAGATTCAAGTCATGAAATAAGATCAATCAACAGTCCAATGGAAATTCTTTAAATTCAACTCTCCTTCCAATTCCTACCTAATGTATTTAGAATGCCGCTCTCAATATCTCCCACAATACATTCACAGTTTATTGTCACAGGAAAAAAAAGTTTAATTCCCAAGATAAAATTTTCAGGCTCAAATTTCTGGATGTGTAAGTCAGCCATTAGCTGCTGACAAAACGTACAGTTACGGATGCTGTCATAGTCAGAATGGAGCATTTTCTAAATAATTTGCAATCTCCATCCACAGCAGGTTGTTAATGGTACACTGGCACCTATCAACAGCATGTGGCTTATTACTGCCATCACATACTTCTCTGTTCTCTCACTAGATCAGCCAACAAAAATGCTGCAAACAAATACATGGTGGAAAATCAACTGACAAAATCTCCAGGGTGGACTTTGCATCTAGTCAAAATGCCTCTCCTTTCAGCTGACAATAGTTAATGCTCCCATCAGACAAAAATATTGCAACTATGCAGAACTCTGTTTTAGTTACAGCAGCTAAGTATTGGATCTACTAAGTGATTCTCACTAGAAGACTGCAGGAGGTAAGAATTAACCAAATTTTCTACTTACTCTACAGCAGGGGTGTCAAACTTGCAACCCATGGCCTAGATGCTGGCCCTGCCCCACCTGGTTTAGTGAAGGGGGAAGAAGTTCTGATACATCACGTGATGATGCCATGATGACACAAGTTTGATACCCCTATTCTACAGTATGCCTGGCATTTTGAAGCAGTGAAGCCAATGGTAGAGGAGATGATAAATGACAAGGTTTTTTTTAAGGCACCATCTCATGAATTAACAATATAACAGATATTATAATATACAGTATTTGATAAAGACAAATATTATTTAATGTGTGAGAAATTAAGAAATAATAAAATCAAATTATTTACATGAATTTGCAACCCAGTTCTTAGATAAAGAACACAGATACTATATGCACAATATCCCTTATAAAATACTTGATTCTAAATAATACTCTCACTAGCTGCAAGGTATTTATTTTATAAGGGCATACCTGACTAAAGCCACTCCTAACAACAATTTATTCTTTCTGAATATTAACACATTAAGCTTTAAATAGCTCAGTCCCTTGCTCCTATAGATATAATCTGAGAAGCAGAGGCTGCTATATAGATAATCTGATTAATACTATTAATGAAGTTAGTACTACTTAATTATTATCCTTCTATCAGAGATATGGATATTTAACAAGAGATCAGAATAGCTATAGATTTCAAAATTTCACCCAGTCTGCAGAATAATCTTCTCTCTCTCTGATATTTATTCATAAAGATATGAATAAATATAATTTGGTTTAAGACATGCAGAAAACATACACAGCTGTTCCTTTTATTTAATTACAGTAAGATATATACATTCTCCAATACTTTCCCTTTCACAATACTGTCTGTCTTCCGGCATACTTTTTCTGCAATAAGATTTTTATAGCTATATGAAAACCCAAATTTTAAAATGACTTTCTTCACATTGTACTGTACAAATAAATTATTTATGGCTAACTTGAGTTCTTTTTTAATGTATTTATTGATTTTTTACCATCAACTTTTATAAAGTAGTAATGCATACTCATGTTTACATAAGAATGCAATGTCCATAAATAGAAATTAATTTACTCCACATGTTTTGACTTTAAATTCCCATAAACTCTGCCATCATAGCCAAAGGTCAGGGATTATCCAAATTGCATAATCCTGTTCAACACCAAATAACTACTCTTTTTTCAATAAGTGTGTGACCATCTCTTTTATCTGCACATGTATTTTAAGGATGTACAAAGCATTAAAAAGAGGAGCTTTGCCCAGTATATCAGGAACACTTTCTAAGAAGCATTAAAGCAGCAATATATTCTAGATTGGTCAATGCAGCCTGACCAAGCTTCAAAGCTTCAAAGGTTTTTCCAGACTATCTGCAAATGTACAGTAGTGCCCAAAATTTGGGAAAAGTGTATTTTCTAAAACTAACTAATAACACCACTTTTTTTGGTGTAGTACCATAAAATTATATATCAATAGAAAGATAATTTAATCAAGAATGTAATGCAATAACTTTTATAAAGGACTTGCTATTAGAATAGCAGTTACAGTATAAAGAAGAAAAGTGAAACACGTAGAAAAAATGAGATATACAAAATTATCATCATAGAAAAATGAGATATACAAAAATTATCATGTCAGTTAATACTTAGTTGGGTAACCTTTAGCCTTACAATGTCTTCCCATGGAGTGAACTAAGTCTTTTAGTTTGCAGCTGTTATAATGTGAAACCAATATTGAATGATTGCTTCTATTAACTGGGTTTTATTGCTGGGTCGCTTCTGACTAACAAGTTTTTTTAGTTGGCTCCATAGATTTTCAATTGGG
>JANHFM010000235.1:114891-126416 GCA_032468115.1 Grayia smithii | reverse complement strand
ATCGAATTAAAACTAAGACAAGAGAAAAACCCAGGCCACTCAGCTGATCTTATCGAAAAGCCATGTTTTCAGACCACATCCAGATGATAGATAGATATTGCATATTTTTTTTAACATGGTGATTATTTTTTAAGTGTTGGAAAAAAAGAAGTAGAAAGTAGAAATTGAGAAAATGGTATTATGTATACTGAAATATAATAAAACATATTATAATCACTATGTATACGCAAATGTTAGAAGTTGAAAGATTATGAGTATGTTTATTTAAATGGTACTATCATGATCAGAACTGTGTGTAAAGTATATTGATCCAGACAATACACTGTCCACCAAGCACTTTTGGATGTTAAAGAAAAAATCATCAATAAAAGTATATAAAAAGAAGAATCAAGGGGTTGGTTTTAGTTAGAACAGTGTTTCTCAACCTTGGCCACTGGAAGATGCTGGCTGGCCCAGCCCCTTCCTGCCCTGCCCCTTCTAGGAATCCCCACGTGCCAATTTTGGCTCCCAGGTAAGTGCAGGGAGGCCTCCTAAGCCCAAAACGGGGGTGGGGGTGTGGCATGCCCCCCCCTGCAGCCCATTTTCACTCCCAGGAGGCTTCAGGGAGGCCTCCTAGGCCCAAAACGGCAGGCAGGGGGCAGTACATCCCCCCCATGGCCTATTTTTGCTCCCAGGGGGATGCAGGAGGCCGAGTGCTGCCTGTCATACACCCTGGCCACGCCCACCAGGCCACGCCCACAAAACCAGTAATAAATTTTTTTGAATCCCATCACTGATTTCACTGTATTCTACATTGGTCCTTTTCCACCTTGAATATCATGTCCAGTTTCTGGGCACCATGTTGAAAAAGAGTAAAGAAAATTTCAAAAAAGGTTTATAGAAAGTAGCAAAGGGTAGTGAAGGAATAAGAAGCTGAGCTTGAGAAAAAGAAGTTGAAAGGAACTGAGTAAGGTGATTGAAGAGAGATATGATAACAATCTTCAAATTCTTTAAAGCTGGATGAAGGCAGATTCTAACTGACTGCTGGAGGGAAAAACTTAACTATGAGAGCAGTTTGACAGGGAAACCAATTAGTCAGGGAAGAAGCGCTGTAAAACACTGGATATGTTCAAATAAAGGCACCAAGGAGGAGGCTGAATGTGATGATCTAAGTGGCCTCTTCCAACTCAATGATATTTAGAATAATATTGCCCAGGCAAAGACTCTATCTGACAAAAGCTTTATAGCAGAGATAGAGATTAGGGACACTTTTTACCTACAGATTTTCTTATTATTTCCACTGGTGGTTATTTCAATCCATTTTATTTTATTTTTAAATGATTTAACATTGAAAGGGCCTATTCTGTCCAGAGAGAAGGCACATTTTTTAATCATATTTGGAACTTTGGATACAAGTGGTAATTCCATGCACATAATGGCTGCCATGGGGATTTTTTTTAATTCACAAAATGGCTGCCAATATAAGCATGATTCAGAGCACTCATACTAAAATAGAGACTAGCTGCCATAGATGCACTCAATCAATCATGGAGGGGCCTTTATGGAATCAAATGCACTCCTTCAAATAGATACAATGCTAGAAGCTGGTGCTTTCCTTTGGACACTGCAGTTTCCTATTTATTTATTATTAAAAAGCCAATTGGGGAAGAGATCCTTATCACGTATAACTGCCAATACAGGTAGTTCTCTAAATTACAACAATCAGAATCAGAATTTCCATTGCTAAGTAAGATGAGTTACCCCTGATTTTACGATGCCATGGTTGTTAAGCAAATCACTGCAGTTGTTAAGTGAATCATGTGGTCATTAAAGAAGTTTAGCTTTCCCCCATTGACTTTGCTTGTCAGAAGTCCACTGGGAAGGTTGCAAATGCCGATGACATGATCCTGGGACACTGCAACTGTCATAAATACGTGCCAGTTGCCTGGCATCTGAATTTTGATCATGTGACCATGGGATGCTGCAACAGTCACAAGTGTGAGAACTGGTTGTAAATCACTTTTTTTCAGGGCTGTTGGAACTTCAAATGGTCATCAAATGAATTCCTGTAAGTTAAAGATTATCTCTAGTTGTTTATCTTTGGATTGACATTATTCTGCTCAATTTTCTTCTGAGTCCAAGAACTCACAATGAACATCACTGACAAATGGTTCTCCTCTCCCTACTTCAAGGGTGTCAAAAACAATTTTAGGGAGGACCACATCAGGATTGTGTTTGACCTTGGGGGGCTGGGATGGGTGTGGCCAGGGTGGGCATGGCCAGCTCAGTGTCACTTGTGCTGGGGACCCAAGTGCTCTGCCAGTGAAAATGGGCTCCTGAGTTCTGTTTTCGCCTGTGATGGCCTCCTGCAACCCTCTGCCAGTGAAAACAGATCTCCATTTCCCTGGCAGAGGCACCATAGGCTGATCCTTCACTGTTTCCAAAGTGGCCCCGTGGGCCAGATCTAAGCACCCCACAGGCCAGATCTCGCCCCCTGGCCTTGAGTTTGACACCCCTGCAGGAGAGAAATTCAGTAGGTTCTGACAGATTCTGGAGAACCGGTAGTGGAAATGTTGAGTAGTTTGGAGAACCGGCAAATACCACCTCTGGCTGGTTCCAGAGTGGGGTAGGAATGGAGATTTTGCAATATCCTTCCCCCAGGAGTGGGGAGGGAATGGGGATTTTGCAGTATCCTTCCCCTTCACGCCCACCAAGCCACACCCACCAAGCCAAACCATGCCCACCAAGCCACGCCCACAGAACCGATAGTAAAAAAAAATGGATTTCACCACTGGTTACTCCTATTCACACCTAAGCAGTCATTTGTTAAGTGAAAATAATTGGGCACTATTTCGAGACTGAAATAGAACTCCCAATATAGTGGAGCCATGGGTGGGCAACTTTGATACCCATTATGGATCTGTTTCTAGAGGGAATTGACACATATAAGGGTAAATAAAAAGATAATTTTGGGATTTAAAACTGTTTAGTTAATAGTCATTTGTGCATAATTGGTAATGATTCTGAAGAGGTGCTTCAGGGATATTATATGAGCACAGCAGATCTGTTAGTCAATAAAGTAACCCAGTTTTTATTTTTAGTTTCTGCACAAGCTTGAAAAAAACAGTGCTGGTGCTTTTTCAGGCTTATGTGGGAAAAAAATGCAAGGGTAATTTCATGACCAGAAGTACTTCTTCCAAATAATTTTCAAAATGTCGAAATCCCTACAATTAATTTTTTAACACATTTCAATAATTTAGAATTGTTTTGAGAAGTCAGAAAAAAGATCTGAACTCCTCAAAAGCCTTCTACTCTTCCAGTTCAATGCTTTTGGTTTCATTCTTAAGGAAACATTATTCCTAAAAGATTATTTGCTTTTCTGTCTTGACATTTTCAGACAGTTTTGCATTTCCTCTATTTTGATAGATATGAGAATCTCACTTCAGAATTTAATACTGGTGATTATGCAACAGTTTCTTAAGTACAGTGAGCCAACTGCCAATTGTTAAAATGAGTACTATTTAAGGGACTTCAGCTCTGAAAGAGCCTTCTATAACAACTGAAGAATTAATCCATGTAGGCCACGGGTGTTGACTCAAACTCAATCGCATCACGTGACATATTGCAATGGTTTTTGCCTTTGAGGAGCCGGGATGGGCATGGCCTGCATGTAACATATCTGGCCCACGGGCCACCAGTTTGACAGGCCTGATTTAGGTCATAGATATCTTGATGGTAGTAAGGTACACTGGCTAATCAATGAAACGTATGTTGTGATGCAAGCAGTGTAATCTTTCTAACTGGATCTGACACTGCGATACAAGTACAAAAGGCTCATGTCTGCATCACAATGCAAATTTTGCTAATTTTTGTTACTGAACTTTGTACAAGCCATCTATGATTAAAACTATCTTTTAAACTATTCTTAAATATTGTAGAACAAAAATGTAGTCTTTTCACTTTCTCTCATGTTATCTGCAACAGGAATCCTCCATTAGCCAAACTGATGCAACAAAGAGAGATGTCTTAGTAGTTACTGGTTGATAATAAGCAACCTGCTCACTTAGGATTTATATGCTTAAGGATGGGCATAAGTTAACATATACGGTATGTTTATGACATTAAAAAAAGAACACACTTGATAGTTTGTAAGCGCAAGCAATTTGTCCATATTATCAAACTGAGAAGATATTGTACTGCAATACATCCCGGAATTCTCCGCAAAATGCACATTATGCATATATGGAATGCATACAAACCGATGCAGAAGGAATTTTCTGAAGACGGAAATGTATTTCTCTGCACTCTTGGCTCTATATAGCATACTCTTCCTTTTTAATAACACAATTGGCATGTCTTGAAATCTCTTCATTGGGTGTAATTGGGGAGCTGCTTTGTGATGAATAAACACACCGAAGGATGTGGGGATAGGTGATCCAGGATGTGAGTTAGTGAACAAAGAGAGCACAATGGATTCTGCTAATAGAATTTAAGAGGACAATCAGACAAGAAAAACAGAAGCACAGTCAGAGAAGTTGTATGTTCTGAGGAATTGTCTGCTAAAGCACAGAGTAATATGATCGTCTCCAGAACAACTGATCAGAAGTATAGACTTTGATCTTACGACCACAGTTAAGCACAAAATTTCCATTCCTAAGCAAGACAATTGTTAAGTGAGCTTTATCCAGCTTCACAACCTTTCTGGGAACAGTTAAGTGAATCACTGCTGTTGTTAAATTAGTAACATGGTCGTTAAGTGAATCTGGCTTCCCAATTTAACTACACTTGTCAGAGGGTCGCAAAAGGTGATCACATGACCTCAGGATATTGCAACCGCCATAAATAATGTTCCAGTTGACTAGTGTCCAAATTTTGATCAGGGGGATACTGCAGTGGTCATAAGTGTGCAAAACAGTCATAAGTCACTTTTTCCAGCGCGGTTGTAACTTTGAATGGTCACTAAATCAATGGTTGTAAATTGAGGATTACCTGTACTAGAGTTACTGATCAGCCTCTACAATCTGCTGAAGTAAATGCATTATAGGAGGAATGTAGGAGTATAGTATAGTATAGTATAGTATAGTATAGTATAGTATAGTATAGTAGAATGCATTATAGGAGGAATCCCACTGCCCTGTGCGCTTGCATAGGGCTGCGCTCCTCAGGGTGCCGTCAGCCAGACATTGTCGGCTGGCGGCACCAAGGGCGAGGGCATTCTCTGTGAGCGCACGAACCCTCTGGAATACATTACCCACTGACCTCCGGACCTCCCCTGATCTCCATTCCTTCCGCCATGATCTAAAGACGTGGCTTTTTAACCAACTAGGCTGACGTGATGAAATTTTAATTGATTGTTTTAATTGACTGTTTTTAATTATTTTAAATTTTATATTGCTTGGGGTTTTAAATTTACTATTTAAATTGCATTTATGTTAAAATGTTCGCACTTTTAATGTATTTATTATTGTATATTTTGATTGTGTGAGCCGCCCCGAATCCTTCAGGAGAAGGGCGGCATATAAATGCAATAAATAATAATAATAATCTCCCACTCCACCTTTGTTGAGGTTCTTCTACACTCACATCTTTCTCTTTGGGCAATTCCATTATCTCCTTATGATTCTTTATCACAGTTTCATATAAACGTTTAAGCATCTATAATATTTCTTCATACACCTCTATTGTCTCCTGTTGAGTCATTCTGCAATAATATCAATATCTAAAAACTCCAAAATTACTAAAATTTAATCAATCCCAGAATTATACTGCCAAGTTTCCTATGTTTATAGTCCTTAAAAGTTATTTCCTCTAGTCTTTCAAGTCCACCATTCAGTAAACAATTTTAATAGAGATCTATTTATTTGCATAGAGATCTATTTATTTGCAGTTCAATTTGTCTTAGAGATTTTCAGAGAGCTCACTAAATGTTTCCAAACATCCAAGTCACCTACCAAAATAGAATCATTTATTTGTGTTATTTGTGTTAAACAATTGTCACATTCACTAAAGTTCCCACATTGTAATGCTCTTTTTTCTCCTGTAGATGACTCCCCTACTGTCAATTCCAACATTAAACAGTGTCAAACAGCTGACTGTCAAACAGATAGAGGGAAATTAAAAATAAAAATAAAAAGGCAATTTCTCCCAATAATCACTTTTCAAATAATTGTTGAATCTTTTCCAGGTTTTCTATGTTCTAAAGCTTCCATTAAACATTTCTTTCACCTCTGGGTCTTTACTCTTTCTCCCTGTATCCAATCGCCACTTTCTTGCTACTTGGAGATTACTTTTGGAATTTTTTTAACTTGGGTTAGATCTCTAGCATAAAAGTTGGAAGTTGTCTCACCCAGTTTCAATGCTCTGTCCCGGCACCGCTCCAGCACAAATCTTATTGTCCTGGTTGTCACAGCTTATGACTTGCCAAAATGGCCATTATCCCTGCTGCTGTTCGGGAGAGCTTTCTTCAGATCTAACTGGAAAATTGTGGTTGACAAAGCACCTCTCTTTCTTCACCAGACCTCCAGGGCTGCTAGCAGTTTCTCATCTGGTTTTCATAGCAGAGCTCTGCTATTTTCCGGCCGCTCCTGCCATGATGCCAACCAGTCTCCTGCAGCACCCACAACTTCTGAAGGCAAGCTGTTCCATTGATTTATTGTTTTCGCTGTCAGAAAATTTCTCCTTAGTTCCAGGTTGTTGCTCTCCAACCATTCTTCATATGTTTCAGCTTCCAGCCCCGTACTCATCTTTATTGTTTTTCTCTGCACTCTTTCCAGACTCTCAACATCTTTTTTATACTGTGGTGATCAAAACTGGTTGCAGTATTCCATATGTGGTCTTACAAAAGGCCTAGTAATGCAGTACTAACACTTCACATGATCTTGATTCTATCTCTCTGTTAATGCAGTCGAGGATTGCATTGGATTTTTTAGTGGCTACAGCACACTTCCGGCTCATATTTAAATACAATTTTTACATTTTAAAATGAAATTATTATGTGTACAAAGAAGTAAAAGAACTTATTCAATTAGTGCTCAAAACATCATAGATGAAAAATGAACCAGAAAAAAAACCTAATGCATTAACCATTTTTAATCATAGAGAAAAAGATTTTAAACATCTTTTGGATTTCTAAGCTTTCTTATGGTCAGTACCAAAAATAACTATGAAGCCCTTTGTGGGTAGCAGATGGGTAATGTAAAAATTTGATGATAAATAAATAAATAGTTTGGTCAGCTTTTCCCAGTAGTAATGTTTTTATCCATTTCATTAGCCCAAGCAATAGGCAGCTTGTTCCACAATACAATTTGGAAGAGCAAACAAACTTTTGTCTTTTGTAAAATTTTGAATTCGTTCTAGGTTTGTTTCTACTCCATGTTGCATGTTGACAATTTACTGTATTTATTGAGGTTTTTCTAACACTTATAAAGTTCTTTGTGAGATTGGAACTGGTGCAATTTAAGACAAATAACTTATCTTGGATAATATAGTCACCTTAATAGTCACAATTTCTCTTCAACAAGAAAGCTTCAAGTTTTTTTTCCAATATCAATATTTTTATCAATATTTCTTTAACTGTATTTCCATAATTTAACATAATTATTTTGATATATTTCTGCCTCTCAAAATTTAAATCCAGATATTTCATGGAATGTAACACTTGAAAGCCAGATTCCTTCGGAGGGAAATCTTTTTCTTGCATTAATTATGGTTGTTGTTGTTGTTATGTTCTATCCAGATAATTTTTTAAACCTTGAATTATTTTCATCAACTTTGTTATTGTGCTTCATGGTTTTGTGATAGTTAATGCTTCATTATTTGCATGACATTAAAGTTTGTATTCCTCTGTACACATTTTGAACATATTCATCAGCAGTAAATTACATTATTTCTAATTGTCTTTCTTGCCTATAATTTGGTGGTTGCAAAATTTCTTTTCTTTTTTTAAAACTGCAATCTTCTTTTTAGTAGTGCATTAGTTACCCCATAAAGCACTGTATTGCTTTTATAGGCTACTGAATAAAATATATTAAAATTAGGGATAATTGTGAATCTTTTTCATCAAAATGTTTTCCTGTACTTTAGGAGTCTGGAAATATTAGCAATCTTCAGTCAAATCTTTTTAATTTTCATCCTCTGACTATTGTCATTTTACTCCTTTTAATCTAATTTACGGATGCACTTAAAGGATTGTGTACATGAATAAAGAGGAAAACATAGCACAATAATAGAATAAAAAAGAACATAATTAAGTTATAATCAAATAAAAACAGATTCATGAGAATCATCAATGAAGCCAGTACAAAGTTCTGATGGTGAAAGGAAAAACAGTCTCTGATTGCAGTCAGGACTTAGTTGCTTCCACATGCCTTGCATTATCTTCTGCATTACATAGAAGTTCATCACTTCTCCCCTGATGCTCTGTTACCTAGAGAGATTTCCATGATGATGAAAATGTGATCATGGGGGGAAAAAGTAGGATTTGTTTCTCCTGTACAAGGAGAGATTGCTTGAAATGCTTAATAGTTATTATGGTTTCATATTTCTGTTTGGTATATACAAGTTGTCCTCATCATACAACATAATATCTTATGTAGACAGAACAACTGAGAATCTAATTGCTTAGGGAAGAGTAAATAAGCTAAGATGATGGGAAAGACCTAATTGCTATGGTTCAATGGAATTTATATATCAGTAGAAAATAATATTTTTGCTCAAGATTGAACTATGAGGTCCTTGGTGCTCTCTGAGCTTAAATGTTTCCTTTTCTAGGAGCTGTGGTGGTGCAGTGGTTAGAGTGCAGTATTGAGCCATGGTGACACAGTGGTTGGAATGCAGTATTGCAAGTTGACTCTGCCAACTGCCAGGAGTTCGATTCTGAGCAGCTCAAGGTTGACTCAGCCTTCCATCCTTCCAGGATTGGTAAAATGAGGACCCAGGTTGGTGGGGACAATATGCTGACATTGTAAAATGTGCAAGATTGCTGTAAAGCACTATGGAGTGACATATAAATCTAAGACATTGCTGTTGCTTGCAGATGTTTCATTACCCAACTAAGTATATCATCTCTGATTATATATAAGTAGGCTTGATCTATCAGTGTTGGTGGGAGAGTTCTTTTCTTCTTGGTAGCTCTTTGATTGAGCTGTTGTTTACATTTTGATGTATGAGTTAGGGGTCCCTTGACTTGAGTATTGTTTACTAGTTGCTTGTTGATCTGATATTAATCCTGGTATTAATATCTGCTTATCTAGTTGGTGGGAAGGAGATGTTTTGGTCTCTTTAAACAGTTTTTTATTGTCTCTTTTGAACGGTATGTCAACATTTTTTGTCTCTATGTGCATTTTTATGACTGATTTCTCTGAGCAATTTTTTTCTAAATTTCATTAGAATGCACATTGCATTAGATGATTCCAGAGGTGATAAGGATAGGAGTTAGTACTGTCAGGGTATCACTTATAAGAATACCATGTGATACTAGGTAAGGTAACGTCTGCAGCTAATCTTAAAAAACACAAGTCTAGGAGGAGACAATAAGCATGATCTTTCAGAAGGGTACTGTTTCATCTACCCACTAGGATTGGTCAGAGCTAAACAATTTTGGGGCAAGCAGCCCTTTTACCTTTAATGGAATCAGTCTCAGCTTGTTTCTTCCCACCCAGTCTTTTATAATTTTCAAGTCAATACTTCTATCACATTCTCAGCTCAGTCCAGTGTGAACAAGTTTAATTAGGTCTCATCTGCATCCTGATGATACTTGGCCTATAGGTTTTAGTGGCTTGAAATAGTTGTTCACTTTACTGAAGTGAGTAAAAGGGGAAAAAGCAGCACAATTCTGGCTTTGAAGGACAGTTGTGCTTTCACAAGGCCTGATGAGATTTCTAATATGAAAATTATATTTTGTTTCAATATTCTCTTTAAAATGATGCTTAAGGCAATGATTAAATACTGAATAAAATAAATGTAATCACTAAAACATAAAATGAGTAGGAATACCCATACACTCACCACCATAAATTACATGGTTCCTACTTAATCAAATTGTACTGAAGCTTAATATATAGCAAACAATGCAAAGCCAGTAGAAAACATAGTACTGATTTAGCAGAATGTTGCCTTGCAGGATTAAGTAAATCCTTTTCCAAAAATTGTATTAATCGTTTCTAAGTGCACTTAAGGGGAGAACAAGCCTCCGCACACTCAGAGTTATGATACTTGGAAGCACTCAGGGAGCACCATAAAACTCAATTACTCATCCATCTATTATAATTTTGCATGAAAACTCAAAAAGAGTTAGATCTAACAACAAAAATATGGTATAACAAAAGATGTTTTCAGTATATTTTAACAGCTATCAGTTGTTAGCTTAATCCTTTTAATATATAACCGAGTTACCTGCTGGCAATACGTTCCTGTTACTCACAGTAATTATCCATATTTTTCAGAGTATAAGACGCATTTGCCCCCCTAAAAGAGGGTGAAAATTTGGGTGCATCTTATACACCGAATGTAGCCCTGCCGACACGCTGGCCCCTACCCTTTGGCCTCTACCTCCCAGCAATTTACTTCCTTGCAGCAAGCAGCAAACAACCCGTTTCAGCTTCAGCACAGCCTGATTAGCACAAGCAGTTGATTGTCAGTTGGATTGATCTCCCGGCCCCCAGCTGTTTCAGGCTGCAGGGATTGCCGCACGGGCCTCTGCTGTTTGCTGCAAGGAGGCAAATTGCTGGAGGCAGATTTTTTTTTCTTGTACTAATCTGGCTGTGCTGAAAATGAAAATGAAACTAAAGCATGCTGTTTGCTGTTTGCTGCAAAGAGGCAAATTGCTGGGAGGCAGAGGAAGATTTTTTTCTTGTTTTCTGCCCAAAAAAAGGCAGGTTCGTCTTATAGTCCTGAGCATCTTATACTCTGAAAAATACGGTACTGGTGGGGTACTGCTCTGCTGATACTGCTAGAACTAGACTTGCAGGAAAACCAAACTCTACATTCTCTCTAATTCTAGAGCTGTTATAAGAATTCAAAAATGCAACTATTATAAGTAGTATTGAATGTTATTTTACTTGTAATGCATTGCCCAATAATATAGGATACTACAACTTATAGAAGTAAATCTAGTGTTAATCAGGCTAAGATCTGTTTGAAATGGGGAGCAAAATCCAAATCATTTTTTGCTACATTAAATCATGCTTATATCAGAAGGTTTACTTATTCCATGCTGTTCCTGCAATTATATTAACAGGAAGATATGCGGAAATATTCTGATGCTGACAGCTGGTACTTATGCTAAAAATGCAGTTCCATCACTCAGATAAAATCAAAATCCATCTAGCTAATGAAGCAAAGCTGTGTTAACATGAGGCATGAGGTATCTGAGGGTCAGAAAGCTTACAGCATGCAGGCCTGTTTTTTTTTCACAAGAACCTTAAGTATTAATATAAAAACCAAGTCCTAATGTTAGGGTCCGTTTGAGAAGGATTTGCTGAGCACATTAAGTTGTGCTCAAAAAAGTTGTAAGCTGCCCTGAGTCTCCGGAGAAGGGCGGGGTATAA
>JANHFM010000235.1:103956-114791 GCA_032468115.1 Grayia smithii | reverse complement strand
TTAAGGCTCCTCCTCCTTAACAAGCTAACTTGAATGAAAGAAAAGTTGTATGTGTGTGGGGGGGGAGGGAGGGGAGGAATATCAGGCTTTGTATCTAAGGAAGAGTAAATGCGTAAAAGAGTAAAAGTGGAATTTTTAGAAGTTTAGTTGGAACAATAGTGATTTGCTGTCAGCACTGGGCAATCAATGAGAGTGCTTAGAGAAGCAGCAATAACTTATTTTAGACTCAGGATACCCAGCGATATATGTCAGGTGATTAAACTAAACTTGAGTATATTATTATTGGAAACAGCAACAGATTTAATTCTGTTATTAAATTAAATCTAAATTTAATTTAGAGGAGGTTAAGACCTCCTCTAAATTGAGTATCTTAGATAGATGGGACTTTCAAGGTTGAACATTAGAGGAAAGATCTACAAATTTATAATTAAAGGAGAAGAGACACACTAAAACAGAAAGGAGCAAATTATTTTAATTTGGGATGAAGGATGCACTCAAAAGTTACTTTTAAGATTATCTGCTATCATAAAGCTGGATTTAAAAGAGTTTTTGAAGAGGAACATACTATATTTTATTGGTCAAGACTGAAACTGAGGCTAATTCAAATGAGGATTTTAAAATTCCAGGTTACAAGAATGATAAGGGTGTTACACACTGGATATAGAAATGAAACTAGCTGATGTTTTAATAATTAAAAGGATAGCAAACCAGAAGAATGACTTCTAGTCAGGTCACTCTGAATGAAACTAGACTCAATTAAAAAGACATTTTAGTGAAATATTGGATCCTGAGCTTGATAGAAATATACTAGTACACCAAAAAAATCTATTAGTGAGAGAAACAATTAAGACTTATTTGGAAGAAGTGAAATTAATAGATTCCTGTCATTAGATGTATTCAACTAAAAGAGAATATTCATTTTATTGAAATGTAGAACATAATTTTTAAGGGTTGACTACTTTTTAATATCATTGATTTAACATAATTAAATTCAAGAATGTAATATTGATGCTTGTTATGTATTTGACCATTGTGCAATACTGAAAGGCGTATTTCAAAAAAAATTGTCTAAGGTATCCATAAATTAATATTTTAATGACTCCCTGTTGAGTGATAAAAAAAATTGTATAACAAATGTGGGTAGAAACTTTATAGTATTTTGATTTGAATTCAGGAACATCAAGTGCCCACATTTTTGAATGGAAAGTATATAAAGCCTATATTCAAGGTAAAATTATGACCTATGCATTATATAAAAATAAGATTACAAATAAAAGGGCTCAAAGATGATTAAAAACTAGAGGAAGGAATATAAAGTTGGTTTATCTGATCAAGACTAATCAAGACTAATACATACATATATGTGTGTGTGTGTGTGTGTGTGTGTTTGTTTGTTTGTTTGTTTCTGGTAACTCTTAATGGATTTTTGTCAACCAGGACTGAATGATAAGACTTTAAATATTTGTTTTTAGATAAGAGATGAGATAGGAGAAGAAAAGATATTTTGTTGTAGCATCAAGAAAGATGATACAATATTGAAATTGTTTGCATTTATTATAATGATGCGTGTGTATGTGTGTTTGTGTATCTGTCTTTCTCTCTCTCTGTCTCTCAGTGTATTTTATATATTTTCATTTTTTTCTTTGCACTTTTTTTCTTTTCATTCTTTGGTGTTTTTCTTAATTTGTATCACTTTATTATTTTTGTAAGTCTAAATTTTAATAAAATGAAAGTTTTCAATCTGGGCAAGAATACAATAAAAGAATGTTAATATACTAAAATTTGTAATTGGAATTTTATGAATCTGTGAACTCAGACAATCTCTATAATGCATCTGATAAATAGTAAAAGTAATGATCAAGGAAGGACATGATAATAAAGAATAGAAGTACTTCAAGAGTCCAGAGGATACTGATTTTTAGCTTTCCTAGAATTGCAATTTAGGTGCATATGAAGTATGTGGAAAAATTCTGATTTTGGTACATTCCATTCCTCTGCCAGACCGTGATGATTGTGGGGCTGGCCAGAGATATATCTTCTGAATCAGAAGAGTTTCAATCAGCATGAAAATGTAATGATTTGCACATATAAATGAAGAAAGACAATTCCAACGTGAAAGCTTTCTGTAGAGAATTAGGAAATAGAGTTCTCTTAACAGTGAGAAAATGTTTAGCCAGTCACAGTCACTGTCATGTCAAAATCTTGAGTTTGAACAAACAAACAAAAAATGTGATGCTATGGTAAGATAAGACCAGAAGAACATCTTTTGATGGTGACAACCTCTATGAATGCAAGAGTTTGGAGTCAGAAGGATGACCAGACTGTGCTCAGAAGTACTGTTTCATATATGTGTGCTTCAAGGTGCTGGTTTTGACCTATAAAGCCCTACATGGCTTAGGCCCAGATTACTTGCAGGACCATCTACTGCCACGAACATCCTCCCAGCGCCTGGTTTGCTCCCATGAGTGGGCCTTCTCAGGGTGCCTACAGCCAAACAATGTCGGCTGGCGGTGCCCAGGGGGAGGGTTTTCTATTTGGGAGCACCAATCCTGTGGAACGATCTACCTGTAGACCTTCGGACCGCCCCAGACCTTCGCTCCTTCTGCTGCGACCTGAAAATGTGGCTGTTCCACCAAATAGGCTTTGACTGACCAATTTTAGATTTTTATATATTTAAATTGGATTTTAACTTTTTACTGCCCCTTTTTACTTTTTCGATATTTTAAGTATTTAATGTTGTATGTCTTGTTGTTTTTTATGTCTTGTTCATGGATATATGTTTTTATTAGATATTTTTATTGTGAGCCGCCCCGAGTCCTTCGGGAGAAGGGTGGCATACAAGTTTGAATAAAATAAATAAAATAAATAAATAAATGTACATACACACATGCAAACTCACACAGGAATGTGTTTGTTATTAGTCAGAAGATTGTGGGACCCCTTTCAATCACAAATCAAGTTTAGAATCCCAGAAGAAAAGTGATGGCAGCAATAACTATCAAACAACTACACCAAGGCAGAATGTTGCCTTGTCCCAAGCCGTTTACCTTATAGGCCTGCTATGCTACTACAATTTCTGAATAAGAATAAAAATTTCTCACAACTAGAAGAAGAAAAAAAACAAAGCTATAAACAAGAGAAATATATTCAACGTTCGTGTTCCGACAAAAGAAGTAAGTTGAAGTTTTATAACAACTTGAAATATATTTTTTCTCACATGGTCACAAATCAATCCACCTAGATTTCACACATACATTTCATAGAACTAAACAGGTCTCTTCCTGATTAAAGAGAATTTATGGAAAAAAGATTGGGAACATTTATGTTTTTTTTTAAAAAAAACATTGATTATCCATCTTCTGAAATGATAGTTTAGGATTTTAAAGCTCACACACAGTTTATTAGAGTTATTTTAGTTACTGTATATTCTGCTTCTGTATTAGCCACATTGATTGTCAAACGGTATAAAAATATATCTAAAAATAGAAGTCCATATATTTTTTCTTACTTTTTGTTACTTATAACTACCCTATAGCTTCCATTAGGTATATTATATTGGATTACAAAATTTCCAATTTTGCTTATATAGATGCAGTGATGTTATTTTATCAGAATACATAGATATGTTTACACACATATGCACACATATGACAATGAACTCTTTTACCATATATGACAAGATAGATCATATTTTTTTATTTTTTTTATTTTTTTTTAAAATTAAAAATTATATTTTTAAAAGGAGCATTAGCATCTTAGTGCCAGACTTCTACTTTTATTAGTAGCTTTCAGTCAGATATGTTTTATTACTGTTCTAGAACTTGTTATGGTTTGCAGGGGGAAAAAAGTATTAAGCAGTCCAATGAAAATTAAGCCCAATATCCCAAATAAATATAGTACAAAATTAGATGATCAGTAGCCAATTAGTAGAAAAAAATAATTATAAAGCAGAATAGCAGATGAAATTTACTTTTTATTATAAGGGATTCAAAACAAGTTACACATTTTTTTTGTCAGAACTGATTTATGATTGCTTTAAGTAATAGCACTACACAAGCAAAACCACAAATAATAATTTGTTGCCAAATAATTCAACTGGTATCATCTACTTTGTGTAAAAGTACATAAAATAATTTGGAAAACAAGCAAATGTCTAATGTGGCAGGAAAGCTGTACTTATTTAAGTGACTAGTTTTCATTTTTTACTGTCCAGATTATACAGTATATTAGCTCTCCTTGTCAAAGTGCATTGTCTGTTTACTTTTAAGTGTACATGATTTATTTTCATCAGATTGAGCTGATATATATTGGATGCTTGCTGTTGTTTAACATTGTCAATTGATAACTGAACAGCATCATCATTAGTTAACCTGTTAAATCTTATTCTTTTCCCAGAAGATGTATTTGCTAATTGGAGCAGTATAATGAATGAAGGCAAAAGCCTTATATATGGTAGTGCTGTGCCAATATACAAAGAAACTTGTTTGCAAAGCACATTAGCAAGATTGAAGCACTGCTCTTCAAAGCATTTAAGCAGCAATCATAATAAAAAGGAGTCTAGAATTTATTGAAGCTAATGATAAGCAGTGGCTTAGTTGAAGAGATGACATTCCTATGTAAAGTAGGGAATGAGCTGAGGAAACTAGCCTGTGGGAAATAAAATACTCCAGTTAAAACTGTAAACAGCAGGTGTGTGGAGGAAGGGGGAACTTGGTCAAACTGCAGCAGAAAAACACAAAATAATGTTGAATTTTTAATAGGAAAGAAGTATATAATGATAAACACATCATCCAGTTTTGCCCCACAAAAATAGTTGCCATTCCATTCTGGTAATGGGGCAAACCTGTTTTTGGAAAAGGATGGTGGAAATTGGGCAGTTTGGAGAGGGAAGGGCACCACCTAAAGCCCATAAACATTTTGTTGTAAAGCAAGGGTGTCAAATTCATGGCTCATGGGCTGGATGTGTCACGCGCTGGCTACACCCAGTTTAGCAAAGGGGAAAAAAGTCACGATATGTCACGTGACAATGTGACAACGTGAGTTTGACACTCCTGTTGTAAAGGGTGGAATGCTGTTGTTTTGTTTTAACCATTAGTCATTCTAACTGGGAATTATATATTTAATGGATGTCAGTAGCCTTCTTGTGTTTTAGCAATTATCCTAGCAGAAATCCAGAAACATCTAAAGCTTTTTATATTCATTTAATCAATTCAATCATGAAACAATTTAACTCTCTCTTTTCTGAAATGTAAATAAGGTAATCATGTAAGCGCAGATCTCAATAACTCCATGGCCTCCATTGCTCCTCAAATAATCCTGCAAATATTATTTGACTGTTAAATATATTCTAATATTAACAGAAAGCAAATATTGACTTTTCTGGTAAGAACTTGATCAAATTGCTAAAATGTCTGATAGGAAACTATGATCTTCTTCTGGGAAAAAGTTCTGACCTGCATGCCTTGTGTGGGTAGCATGTAGTCAGCTTGCATTTATGCTTTTTCTAACCTTTTAAGATTTGCCACAGTTGAAAGAATGAAGGAGACATCTGGAAAAGGGCAGGCTCTGTCAGTACAAGAAAAATCTTGAAAGAAAGTAAACAGACTTCATGTTTCATAATATCTCTCCAGAGATGCCTAGCTAGGGAGAATGGCAGGCTGCAACTGACTACTAGGAATGGCAAACCTGTACATGAAAACATTCTTCTTTCAGAATAAGCAATAATTCAAAGGTCAGCATATTGTGTATCCACTGATCAAAGCAGAGAGCAAATATAATGGCTCATGCGAACACATTTAACATTTAGAAAATCCCAACTAGCCTTTTATGAATGAGTTTTGTTCCCTTTTTCACAGTATGATTCATAGTACTGAAGTAGAACAGTAAGCATGTAAGCGGTACAGTACAGTTCCAAAGCTGTCTGAAGGCACATCCAGAGAAGTGTGCATCAGTTTAGAAATGCATTGATCGTGTATCATCAAAGTATGTTTTATCCAATGTTCACAAACAAAATAACACTCAAAAGATGAAAATAGTTCCCATCATTATTGCCTTTCAAGAATAATTGTCAATGGTTAGAAACAAACATACTTATTTTAAAAAAATAAGCTATCTGGCAATTTTATATATAAGTGTGCAACAAGGATGAAATGCCCTGGATTTTAAGTAGTTACCTGACAACTACAAGAACATCATCCGTTCAAGTGTTTGTATGTGTTGTCATTAGCATTCGAAGGTTTAGCATCTGCAGGCCACATCAATCAGCATAACAGAATGAACAATTAAAGAACTTGGTCAAAGCTCCCTATGTACCAAGGATCAGTTGCCTATTATTCAATGGTCCTACCTGTGGATCTGAATTACAGTTTTGTGACCAGGAGTTATCAGAATTCTGCAATAAGCAGGATTATAAGAGAACAGCCAGTGAAGATCAAATCTTCTAAACTCTGATTATTTAGATTTATTAAGAAAAGGTTATTGTGACACTACAAGAATTTTGACTTGTACCTTTGCTCTAAATGTGAACCATAAATGTATCATTTAAAAGTTAATATCTAAAATTTTGTCCTGTACTTTTGATATTAGGGAATACATAATATCTGACTGACAGTTAATTTGTCAAGGTTATTTCTGAATGGAGTGGAGTGGAATGGAGTGGAGTGGAGTGGAGCGGAACGGAACGGAACAGAACAGAACAGAACAGAACAGAACAGAACAGAACAGAACAGAATAGAATAGGTTTATTTGACACACAAGGAATTTGTCTGTGGTGCAAAAGCTCTCAGTGTACATGCAAATGAACAGAGTAATAATAATGATACTAATAAGAGAAAATGGTGAAAAGAAGGATAATAGCAATACTATTAGAGACATACAACATGGATGAATATATAGTACTGTTAGGATTAAGTATTCAGTAGAGTGATGGCATAATAGAAAAACTATCCCTATATCTAGTTCTTTAGGTATGTAATGCCCTATAGCAGTATCCCAAAGGAAGGAGTTGCAACAGTGAGGGATCTGCAGATATTTTCTCAGCCTTCCTTCTGACCTGCACAATATGTAGGTGTTCTCTGGAAGGCAGGTTGATTACAATTGCTTTTTTTGTATTCCTATCTATCTGTACCTCAAATATGCACCATTTTTATATTGAATTATTAGTGCTTTCATAAAATGTTGCTGGAGTTAACGTATAAATCACCACATACTGTAAATATGACTCATAGAATAGCCCAAAGTTCCAATAGAGAAAAATTCCCTAAACATAGCTCTAGCATGAGTCTGAAAACTCAGAAGACTAAACTTCTGGTCCCGGATTGGATTTTGCAACAAAATCCTGGAACACGTACAATATATTTGCCTTCATTCCTGAGAGTAATATTCATTTAGAAAAAAAAGTTGTAATTATTAAAAAAGTAAACAAAAAACAACTCTGCTACATATATTTATGAATCTTTAAATCATTTTCACAAAACAGCATGACTGTGAGAGAACTATAAAGCAAATTACATATATTATTACATGCCATTTATAAAAGTACTATTTATACCATTTATAAAAGTCTAAAAAGACAGTGTTTTGAATTTACTATCTTTTCCATTGATAGAAAATAGTTAGATTTATTTCTGTGATTACATTTATGTCTGTTACAAAGAAAATTAACAAAATGGTATTTTTAATAGTTTTGCTTTTTTTGATATCCCTGTAAATTCTATGGTTCAGTACCAATTATGCCAATGTTATTTACAGTTGTATAGTTACAGATAGCTCTTTTATTTTAAGGTATTTGGTGACTTAATTATAAGCTATAACAATAATTATTTATTGTTTGGAAAAAGAGAAGATCAACAAACTGCTAATTAGTTCATATTGCAAATTGCATAAACAAATCTCAAGGGATCAAAATTATGATAGCAACATATTACATTGTTTATCCATATATTTTCTTGCTATGAAACCATTTATTTCAAAGAATAAAGTTTTTTTGGGAGATAAGTGCCTCTAATATAAGGTGCAATATGGCGAATATGGAAATAATTAGCTAATTTCTAGCCTTAGAACTGTTGCAAATAATTTGATATGATTTGGTTAATTCCATACATGAGAAAAACTAAAATGTAGTTCTAACCCCAGTTAAGATGTCAAATATTTCAGAGATCAAGTAGAAGACTAAATGTGTTATCTAAGGTTGAAACCAGGGGTGAAATGCTACCGGATCGGACTGGATTGGCCAATCCAGTAGCGGAGACTGGGGCTGGTTCACCGTACCGGTAGCAAAAAAAAAAGGAAACTTGGCCCGGCGTCGGCTAACGAAGCCGGCATTCTACAAATGCCCAGAGGACCCCACTTGCAAACCAAAGGAGGCACGAGGTGCCCAGAGCAGGAGCAAGAGCGGCAAAGCGGGCTTGCATCATGTGACCATCTTGCATAATATGATCATCATGTGATCATATTAAAGATGCAGAGATTTCAGGAAATATTTTTTTATATAATATTAAGACATTTTAGTGTGTTTAGTTTTAAATATCACATACAAGTCCACTTCAGGTTTTTCACCCAATGAATTACCACCACTACCCAGGATAAGAATTGTATGTTCTTTATGAAAAAAGCAAGACAAATTTGATGTCAGTCCTTTCTAAAAGGGCCTTAACATTACTGATTAAAATTGCTAGTCAGGAACAAATACATCCAGCCCTTGTAAAGTTTCCCTAGAAACATCAGCTTTAAGCAGAATGAAAACAGACAGTTAGGTCCAACCTTTATGTTAATGTGCCATGAAGCTTTATTAATCTGACCTTTGAAAAGAAATGAGAAATAGAATCATGCCCTGTTATAATGGTTAGCAGCAGCATTTTAGCAGCCTTTAATTTGTACTTGGGTTTAGTATTTCATTTGGTTATAATGTAAGCATTAATAGGATTTGACACTTTTCTTAGTGTTCCAATGTATTAGTGACAAACTTACTTTGAAGTAAACAAAACCTTGCTTAACTAGAAAATGAAATGTATCACCTAAATGACTATGCTGGCTGGAGAATTCTGGGAGTTGAAGTCCACAAGTATTAAAGCTGCCAAGTTTGAAGACCTCTGACTTAAACCTATGGAAAGAGTAAGTATATTGATTGTTTCAAGAGGTATCTATATTATATGCCCTTCTACAATTCTGGCAGCAACAGAGAGAGCTGCCAGAATTGTGCATTTCAAGGTAATTTCAAGAGTTTTGCAATTATATAGTTCTTATCTGCATTTAAATGAAATATATGTGCCCATTAGTCTTCTGTATTGTAATGGCCTGGGTAATGGGCTGTATGGTAACATCCTGAGCTCTAACTACCACACAGCCCATTACCCAGGTCGTTGCAACACAGAAGACTAATGGGCACACAGCTAAGACCACACCCACACAGGATGTTACAAGACAGCTGACTAATCTGCAAACATCAACTCCATCAACCAATCAAGATGTAAGAACACAGCCAACCAACCCACTTACAGCAACAAAGCAAGCACTCCACAACTCCATGCCAGTATTTATAGAGAGACCGCAGCTCCAATCACGCTTTGCTCGCACAAGCACAAAGCTGAAGGCACCAGCCTAAAGATGACATCTTACATGGGATAAGACCCAAATACGCCAAGACTTGCATATGTATGTATGTATGTATGTATGTATGTATGTATGTATGTATATGTATATGTATATGTATGAGACATAAACAAATGTTATACAGGAAATCCACAAATTACTATGCAGATATTATATTTCTCACTGTCACCAAGAACAGATCACCTAAACGATTGTGAGCCCAGGCTCAGTGCTATAACTGAATTTGTTCTGTTCCACTTCAAAGAAATGTTCCTATGATGGAATTAACCCAAGCATCCAGTACACTGAAAGAGCCATCCAACAAGTTCAATAGATAGATCAATAGAGCCAGATTGATTTCAAAGGTGGAATTCTTAAAGGATAGACTACACATTTAAAAAAAACAAAAGAAAAAAACCACAGAACAAAAGGACACTGTTGGTTGTCACCTAGGGATCACAGTTCAAGACAATAATGCTAATATGGAAACAAGCTCACTTTCTGCCATTCAGGATACTGCTTATAAGCTCTGTATGTTTACAGTTCAAAGCATTGTTAGAGATCCCACATACCGACTTCCTGGTCTGTTTCTGTTGCTTCCCTTTGGAAGGAGGTTTTGAAGTATTTCTAGCAGGACTACCAGATTATGTAGCAGCTTTGTTCCTTGTCATCCATCTGGTAAACTAACAAGATTAGTTTTTCTCGCCATGTACATGTATACATCCAGATTAGATTGTGTTGTTTCTCTGTATCATATAATATATGTGATATATGCATCATTTTGGATTTATTTATTTATTCGTTCATTCATTCTGTCATGTTTATGTAATATATATTGGAGGTAATGACCCTTTGAAAGCTGTTTAAAATGTCATTAAAATTTAATTTTAATGTATGCTGATTATTCTACATTCAAAGTGACAATAAAGTTATTCTAAGTTCTAAACTCTGCAACATACCTGTTAGGTACTCTCTCCATACATCTATAGCATCATTACACCAACACATACATACACAAGATTAGAGGCACCTTCAAATGTACCTCCTCTAATGTGAGCAATGCTTTTCTGGATCATATGTAGAGCAAATGGAACAAGACTTAATGCACCCAAATTATATCAAAGCATTTCAACCTATCCAGAAACTCTGTTACAGATCTTCAACAAGAAACTGCTTGGGAGGCCCCCTGAGTGCTGGGAAAATGGCTCCGAGCGGCGGTGCTTGCCTGCATCATGCAGGGCTAGGCA